>JABJVO010000042.1:17175752-17186259 GCA_026770805.1 Boulengeromyrus knoepffleri | reverse complement strand
AACCCAATTTAGTTATTTATTCTTCCATATGTACATAGCGCTGCAGAACTTTTTGCACTATTTGTTTATTGTTTGTCATGTTCTACATGTTTGCACTGGAGGAGCTGCTCTTAATCTCATTATACATGTGTATAGTGACATTAAAAGGCATTCTTCTTCTTCTAATTCTTTCAGGGCTGGTGGCTGAAATCCTGCTTCTGGTTCGATGTGGAGTTTGCTGGTTTTCTGGTGTTTGCATGGGGTTCCTCCCGCTGTCTGAGAACATGCAATGAGTATTATTATACTGACATTATAGTCAAACTACATGCTCAGAAAAATGACTAAAAATTTGTACCTTTGGAAATGGACTCGGAGGAACATCCCAAAAGTACACACAGCATTAATGCACCATCAATGGTACAGAAATGTTCCTCAGAGTCAATTTCTGTACCTTAAAAGGTACAATTACCTACAGCTAAGGGTACAGTTGACAGACCTTTGAGGGTACAGCCCCATTGACAAGCAAAGATACAATTTTTTTTACCCTTTTTTCTGCAAGTGCATGCATAAATGAAAACGAGGCTGTGGCCATTTTACCAGGGAACGAGTTAGAGGATCATGACTATAGACTGTTGTGTGTTTGGTTGTAGTAACAGCAGCAAGAAAAACCCAAATCAAAGCTTCTTTTGTATACCTTAGGTTCGTAAAAATCAAGGCAAGGAAACCAAAGAGCTAACAGAAAGGCGAAGGCAAGCTTGGCTAAAAGCTATCAATCAAAAGAACTTGAACGACGATACTGTCAAGAAGTGGCACGCTGTGTGTTCTGAGCAGTTCCTTACAGGCAGAGATGGCCGCTATTCCAATTAAATATATTTAAAATATGTATTTATTTAGAGTATTTTGTAATTTGTATTTTGCTAAATGGAAAAAAATCAAACGTAATGTGAAATAAAAGACTTTCACAGAATGTATTTTATGCATTTCAAATTTAAATAAAATACTTAAAATGTTTTATATATTTATTTTGTTAATTATTAAAGAACGTTCATCACCAGGCTTACAGACTTTTAAATATAGCCTATCACCATCTTTGGCAGTAATCCAAGGAAAGAAGCTGCTCTGATGATCAGTGCAAAGTGTGTAAGGTAAAGTATGTAGTTAAATATTTTATCAGACATTGCTCAGTATAGGACAGGAAAATACAGTGATCAGCAAACTGCAGCGCTGTGCTCTAGGACTTGCTAGTTTGCTATAGTAGTGGCATTCTAGGTAATTTCAATAGGCACGCTCAGTCAATGTAATCTTGTAGTTTGTCATATATGGAAGACTTCATTAGCGTTAAATCAGGCTAGTTCATATAACTACTGAACCTGTGTAAAAGCGAGAACCGACTGATGAACTTCACATTGTATATCATGCGTGACAGCCAATTTTCCCGTGTTATTTTTTGAGCGTGTATCTAAAAAAACAGTTTCTTAGAGTTTGCGCATGTTCAGCACCCTACTGTACGGTGGCCGAGAAAGCCCAATGCAATTCAAAATAAAGAAATGCACGCCTAACAGAAAAACACAAAGCAATAAAGGATATTATTCAAGTTTATAACGAACCTGCAAACACACTGCAAATTCGTAGATGTTACACAAATTCTGAAAACATTTCAAAATGACAACACATGCGAACCACATTTTACGAAAGCGCTGCACATTCACAGGCACGCTGCAAATACCCAAAACACCGGCAACTACTGTAAGACAAAGCCGGAAATTCACACATTCTGATTAATTAATTTAAGAAAGCATTATTGTGTCTCATTACGCGTGTATTTAGACTTTAGGGTGAACTGTGGTGGTAGATTATTTCCTTTACTCACACACAGCTCCTTTTGCCTGAAAAAATTAAAGCTTTTTATGGTCCTCAGCAATTGCTACGAATTTTGTTTTATGAAACTTTCTGTAAAATTGAAAAGAAACATAGAACTTTCTGTATCTGAGCAAAGTACATCTTCAACATTTCCGGGTAAAATGCCCCTATGCACAAACTGTGACATAATATGCATGTAGCTTAATACAGCCTATTAGGCAAATGGTCTATTATTTGCCAACAGGATGTACTGAAGAGTAAAAAACTCAAACTGGGAAAGTGATTATTAATAATTAAATAGTACATTTATCGATTTTTGAGCATAGTTTAAGTAAACTTTTTCATTAGTCTGATACAATAAATTGGACTAAAGGACACTGTTAGACAGCAGATCAATCAATGAGCATCAAACAGATTAAAAATATATGAATATATATTTTTTATTTTAGCCTTCCATGTAAGAAGAAGCAAGAACTCAGTAAGGAGATAAAGAAGAAGATAAAGGAGCAAGTCTCTTCTGCACGTCTTCCCTTCTTGTTACTGCTTTACTGCTAACAATATGAATACATCTGTATTTAAAGTCTGGTACGGATGTTGTATTCAGTAATGTACTCAGTGTATCATTATGGGCACACAGCACAACACAGTCATAACAGAGCAGCCTGTCTACACGTCATTACAACCAATCAGATTACAGAATGCTCAGTAGTTAATTAAATTGTTTAAATAACCAACAATGCTACTCAAGTTTCATAAAATGCAGGAAGCTTGTTTTATTGTAAATTATTTTCTACTTTTATGTATAATAATCACCTTTTGTATAATGCCTTTGAAAAACATATTTTTGTTTGCTTTTGCAAACCAAGAGTAAGTTAGTAGAGGAGGGATTTTGATGTCTTATACTGACGTCAGGGAAAGCAGAGTCTGCTATATAAATGCAGGCTTTCTTCGTATCTCAGATGGGGTGGATAAACAGCGAACTAAATCACAGAGAGCAAGCTTCATCACAACACACGTTGTAGCTATACTGAGTCTGCAAAGCCAGCAGTTTTGTAATCTCAGTGAACAATAAAAAATGTCCCTGTAAGTTAAAAATATTAATGTTAGAATGCAGATGATTGAAATTGACCTAACTAGCAATAATACACCCTACAGGACCTCAGTGGTGTCATGTGTATGTAACCTTTGACATTTGGACAGGTACAGTTATGTCGTCTTAGTAGTGCCATACACTCAATGGGAGGAGGTTATAATGCTGTTTCAGAAGGAGACAGAGGAGCTTAACTCTTACACTGTACAAGAAACAAGACCAATCATCAATTAACTGATAATTCACAGGAAGTCTTGGGACACTTGCTTAATTCAGTAATACTGAATTTATTGGTTTTATAGCAAAAATCATTACTTTATGCCTTTGTTTACAAAAAAAAATTAAATTAGAAGCATCCAGTAATTTGAAGTAAAACATTAATCTCAAGTAGTAATTGTCATGATGCAGACAGGAAAAAAGTGACGATCCACTTGTGGTTCCAAGACCAACAAGGGTTTATTAAATGAAACAGGACATAATAGGCAAAGGCCGGAATTAAAGTGACCACAAGGGGTCAAAACGGGGAAAAATAAGAACCAACTAAAGACACCATAAAATAATAACATCACTTAAGGCCTTAAATTCACTCAGAAAACCAGAGAAAACAAGGGACAGGTGTAACTCATAATCAATTAATTAGTTGTGGGAGGTGCAGGAACAACGAGAAACAGGTGGAAGCAGTAACTGTACATGTATAGTCACACACTAAGGGCAATTCTAGAGACAGCGGTTTAACTCAAGCACATGCTTGGGGTTCACCAGGATGGGGAGAACATGCAGAAGATTAGTATTTACTGAGCCAACGTGCTACTGAGACTCTGAAATTACTGCTGTGATATCAATCCCCGTAGCATGGAAGCTTCAACCTTCAGCCTATTGGCCATTCTAGGATTTGATCCTTGGGGGGGCTGTGACCCCTGAATAAAAACAAGATGCCCCCCCCCATGACTAAGTTTGCAGAGAGGAGGGGAGATCCCCATAATAAAGTTTGCTGAGCCAGGGGTATGAAATGTACACAAAAATCCGGGACATAAATAAAAACTGTTTTTCAGGGAGACTGAGATAAAAACTAGGGGAGCTAAAGTGTAGAACAGCCTACGATTCAGCCAATACATTCTCTTATCCTTTTCTTAAACCCTTTCAAAAGAGAATGATATGAAAGTTTATGTTTTATTGAACATGTTTGATTTTAACATTCACATAAACATACTTCTATGGCGTTTTAACACAGCAAGATGTGCTGGTTTTACTTAAACCTGAACTCACCTTCCTAATAAGTCACAATATCTGATGTGCGTGGAGTGAATGAGGTACTAATTAAAATATCAGAAGCCAACTGACCTACGGACATTGAGGAGAGGAGACTGATATCCCTGTCCTGACACAAGTGGTACACGGGGCTGGTGCTTTTTGTCCCGCCACACCGTGCATCTTGGAAGTCAGATGCTGCATAACAAGCTGGATGCTAAATTGTTTACTGTGCAGAAAATGACTATACAGATAACGAGTAAGTCTGCTTTGACACACACAAGACACACAGAAACTCAATAAAGGAGGAACTGATCCAATGGGCAGAGATTGCTTTCTAGGCAGCGCCGTCACCATCCCCTCAGTGGTTTCCCCTTATAGATACAGGAATGGCATCAGGTGAACAACTGATCCATGGCCAGTTCATGCCCTTGGTCTCCTGCATGGATGGTTTGAAATGTCTCAACATGGGATTCTCCCCACAGTGTTTATATGAAGTGATGTCTCTAAATGGCCCTTAGTGATTTTCTGTACTGAGATGGTCTGCCATCCCATCTAGAGCTGTCCCTGTCTTTTGCCCTTTTATTTTGAGGATAGATGGACAATACATGTTTACAAAGATCCAAATAAAAAATATATTTCCCTTATACACCCAAGAGAGACCTGAAGGAATCCTGTAGGTCATATTGTTTGCGGCATATCTGGAATTATATATGATGATTCAGACTTTTTGTGTAGTTATGTATAGGATTCCTAGTCAATGACAAAGCAGGTGATTAAGCAAGCTGAGTAAAGGTATATTGGCTGAATGACTTCCATGGTCAGTAGCAGCACAGATGATGAATTCGGATGTTTCTTTAGTTTATAAATGGAAACCCTATTGTGGTAGGGCTTTTCTCCTTAAGACATGCATTTTTATATATTTATTCCAGGGGTGACCAATCTTATCCACAAAGGGCCGGTGTGTATGCAGGTTTTTCGGATAACCTTTAGGTCAGCTGTTCAAACCCAGGTGCAAGATCTCTTCAGTCAATCAGCAGTCTAATTAGTAATCTAATTAGGGAGTTGCAGCGAAAACCTGCATACACAATGACCCCTTCTGGGTAAGATTGGCCACCCCTGATTTAGCCGATATAATGAATCCCTGAAAAGTAAACATTTCCCTCACTATAAGCCTTTGGATAGCATTTCACATCATATGACTGTGTTTCCCAATCCGGTCCTCAGGGACCAACAGTCAGTCAATGTTTTTGCTCCCTCCCAGCTCCCTGCCAGACAGTCCACATTTGCAGCAAAAGCACAGATTGTCTCTGGGTCCCTGAGGAATGGATTGGGAACCACTGTCATATGATATAACAAACACAAATAAATATATATACATACATAAGCTACTCTGTCCCGATTTGCCCTCCTAGAAGCTCATCTTTCTCCACGGCCATTTACTACATCATAACTAATTAGGGTGTCTCTGGTGGGGCTCTCTCCGGACCTGCTTGTAATTTAGGAAGTCATTTGGCATGCAGTACATTCTGCAATTGTCCACCTCCAGCCAGAAACAATGTTTCAGCAGGCATGAGTAATCAAACCCTCACACTCTGAAAAAGAGGAAGCGTTCAGTTTTTTAATGACACCGCACAAGCCTGTTCTGTGTCTCATCCTCATCATGCAGAAAAAGCTTCCTTCATCTTCCACCATTAGACGTGCTTATTTGCTGCTGTGATGCTTTTCACTTTTTCCTACTTGTCTTCATCATACCCGATTTCTTGAGTCCCTGAGGAGAGGTTTAGGAACTGATGCAGTGTTCCAACAAGATATCAGAACAATAGAAATTCTTGTTACTTTTTACTGAACTAACTGTATACAGTAATGTGAAAAAGTTCATTCCATGAAAAAAAAAAATCTTATTTAGACAAGCAGATATCTTGATTTCAATCTGACAATACTGACAATTCTGACAGATAAATATGATTAAATTGAAAAAGTTACAATGAAAATGTACATTTAGGTATCATTTATACAATTAAAATGAACAAAAATTTGAATTTCTTGTGTGAAAATGGTTACTGCACCCCTAAATTTATTGTTATATTAAACCTAAAAAATAAAATCAGATGCACCAAATAAGGTGTAAAAGATTAGGTCTGAAGTTTTAAAGTCACACCTTATATAAACAACTGGTCTTGTTTGGTCATAGCTATTGAGGTACATGGTAAAATCATGCCAAGGTGAACATAGCTGTGCAAGGCCCTCACAATGAATGTCGTTGGTGCTTTTAAGACTGGAAAGGGATTTTAAAATATTTGCAAGCTTAATGAAATCATACATTTCACTCTTTGTAAAATAATCCAGAAATGGAGAATGTTTCAGACAACTGGATATCTGCCCAGGCCAAGCCATCTCACCAAATTCAGCATGGAAGATGCATCGGAAAAGTCTCAAAGACTCCAAGCGTGTCATCAAGGGATCTGCAGGCAGCTCTTGCCATAGGTATTCGATATGGAAGTGCTGATGTCAACCATGAGAAAGAGGCTGCACTTATTTATCCTACATGGGTGATCAACAAGAGAGAAGCCTCTGCTCTCAAAAAAGAGCATCAACTCAAGATTGAAGTTTGCCAGTAAAGACACCAGCCTGACAGACAACACTAGATCAGTGTGCTCCGGGCAGATGAGCTAAAGGTGGAGTTTTTTAGGCAAAATTCTGGATGTTGTATTTGGTGGAAAAAATAATCACAATTTGAGAAACAGAACCTCATACCAATTGTGAAACTTGGCAGAAGGAAGGTTTTGGGTTGGGACTGCTTTGCTGCTGCCACAGTTCCTAAAATCCCTGCAGCTTTGAGCTTTAGCAAGAGCCGTTTGTGGGGGACAACATCAAAGTCCTTCTGGACATCTAAGTAGATCACATCGTAGGCCTTTTTGTGATCAATTTCACTTGTAGCTTCCTCAAAGAACTCAAGTAGATTCGTTAAACAGGATCTACCTCTCCTATGTTGGCTATCCCTCAGAATGTTATTTGCATCCAGGTAATCTACCATTTTCACTTGGATTATAGCTTCCATTATTTTACCAGTAATACTAACAGTAAACTGATTGGCCTATAGTTTGCTGGATTACTTCTATCCCCTTTTTGAATATGGGTGTTATATTAGCATGCTTCCAATCTGAAGGTACCACACCCACAGTGATAGGAGTCTACTGAACCAGAATCGACACTCAATACTAGAGACCAACAAGATTTATACAGGCAGGAAACATGCTAACCGGCACCATGAAAATTGCGTCCATGCCACATTAGCTCTCCCTGCAGGATTACACCAGACACTGCACCCCTATTGATTTCAGGTTCAGTGAATAACACAGAAGCCCAATTCAGAGTGTAGCTACAATGCTAAGTACTGCACTGTTCCGTTGTGTTTTTCTAATGTATCATACAAGGGTGTATGTGTGAATCGAGAGGTGCTCCAGGGTCTGGAAAGCGCTTGTACAATCTCTCAGTGAGAACTGAGGGGCTCAGAAGGAGCTTCTACACTTCATTGACAATCATGATTTTACATTCACTCCTTATTTATGCACCTCACATTATTTGAACTGTGTTGTACATCTCTGGTCTTAATATAACTTTCTATTCCTTATTTATTACATATTTAGTATATTGTTACTTTTTATATCTTACTGCTATTGTCTTACTGCTTTCACTGTTTTCATTATGGAGTTGACCGATTTGCCTTTCACTGCGGGTTATAATCCAACTGTATACCTTTCATGTGGCAAATAAAACCCTGGAATCCTTGTACCATGCGTTGATATATAACAGTGATTGGCATTCTGCAGTATATTGTGATGTTTTTGTACCACCTAGTGGTGAGTCAGTTTTTTGTTTTCTTACCTTAAAAGACTATTGGATTACCCACAATTTTAAGTAATCTCAAATAATCCTCCTGTCTATCCACCCACTGTACTCTGCATACTCACTGACCAGGAACACCTGTGTACCTACTCAGAAATATCTAATCAGTCAATCATTTCACAGCAGCTTCAATAAATGGTCAGATGACACATCAGAATGGAGAAAAAATGTGATCTAAGTGTTGTTACAGGTGCAGGGGTTCTTTTCATGGACTCGGGACATGGTGCAGGTGGAGAAAAACACTCCTGAGTCCGCTCCTGTGGTCCCCACAATGTAATACATACATGACCACTGCTGCCTCCCCCCACACATACACAGGTGTGTAACTGAGGCTGTAAAAAAATAATAATTCTTTTAATTTTCAAGTTTTCCCAGGCAATGTGTCACTGTTTGAGTTTTTTTCTCATCCAAGATTGTTGACTGAGATACATGTTAAAATCTTAACATTTCGCTTATGAAATTGCTTAATACTATGCATCACATGGAATAGAAAGAAGAAATTCTCCATGGGTGTAAAAAATACAATACCCATCTTCCATTGAAGACCCCAGAGAAGTGAAACTGAGTTCACTGCAGCAACCCTGTGGTTTTGGAAAGAACGTTAAATCCAGCAGTACAAGCCTGAACAATAACAATGGAATAGACTTCCTCTCATTAAAAAGTACTTTTTGTGTCTGAACGCATTGCAATTTTTAAGTACCTGTCAACAGTGACCTGGAACCTGTCTCACCACCACAAGCTTGATTCAGAGTCAAATGTGTCAGATCACATAGAGATGCAGAGTATCAGTTAAACCTTCAAATAAGTATTAATATAATTTAATTAAAATCCCATATCACCACCATAATTGTTTGCATGATGTGCTACAATTAAAGGGGTCTAATGCATTTGATAAGGTCCTGTTATATTTCAATATGTTTGTACTCTATGTATGTTGTGGCAGAATTAAGTTACATTGCAGTCAGAGTGGCTTTTTCACTCATTAGGGGTTATGTTGTGACTTTTAGCTATTAGCTAAAATGAATCTCTGTGGTAATGTTGCAAGCTTGCATTTCCTCACAATCAGCAGTCCTGCCTTTGTGTGAGAGAAGAGGGCTTGTAGACAGTTAGCTGTGAACTATATGAGCCACATCACCTGACCACATTTGCCCCTGCGAGATGCGAGTTTAGTCAGATATGATGCAATCTGTGAAATCCGTTTCCCAAAGCACTCATGGCAGATGGGGAACTCAGAGAAACGAGTGTTGCAAATGTGTTCTGCAGGTCAAAGAGGCTCGTATAGTTTTTTTTTTTTTTTTTTTTTCAATTATAAATGGAGACGTGACGTATGGCAGCGTTGGAGAACTGATCAGAGGCTTAGGATGTAAAAAAACAAAATTGTTTTTGTAATAACCATTGTATAGTATTGGTTTCTACAGTTGACCCTTCCACATTGTGTGGGATAGGGACACCGACCCCTCGCGATCTGGAAAAACTGCGTAAAATTTTTTGGTTCCCTACATCCTCATGGAGAGCAGAGAGAAGCGAAAGGATACGAGAAACACCAGATATAAAGATCACTGCGAGGTCACTGCGAGATATCACATGACAGGCTGTCGTAAACATGCTCACTGTCCTTCAAACCAGCACTGTACATATAAATTTATGCACTTATGAGTTATTCAACTTTTCGTGCGCACGGTTACCAACTGTCACGCATCTGCTGTGATACTCATGCTTTCAGACTCTCATGCAAGAAAAATTAAGGCAAAACTATATTATTCCATTATAAATGTGAAATAAGCTACATCAAAAGCATTGGGGTAGCTTGCAAATACTACAGACTATTTGCAAGGTAATAACACCATTATATACATGTAAATGTCGTGTGCATATGTGTGCAGACTTGTCTCGAATTGAAAATCTCACTCCAGCCAGCTGACCAAAGTTGGCAACCCCTATGTCATCTGTAGCTTTTGCAAAACTCCCAAAAAAATCCCATTTAATCTCTTATACTGACCGCATGATATATTGAATCTGCGGTGGGGAATGTTGTCATGCAGAAGGGTTGACTGTATAAACAAAAAATGACTGTTTCAGTAATTATAGTAAAACCATCTCTCCATTTTCAAAGTACTTTTCTAGCGAAATTCTAGCTTTTACAATGAGTTGTACAATGTAAGTTGTAACAGATATAGCAGTACTATCATCTAAACATAACCATTCATTAAGCCCATGTGGTTAGACTGCGGCCTATGCCGCAAAGCATGGTCACAAGGATGCTGGGGGGGTGCAGGGGATACTGGGGGATGTGGAAAGATGCTGGGGGGAACAGGGGGGGGGCTCGTCTTCTGCAAGTGACAACCACAGACGGCTCATCTTTGGTCCAGAGACAGCATGGTTGGGGGGCGGGGGGTGCAGCTGCTGTCTCCCCCCGCTTCA
>JABJVO010000042.1:17160983-17172888 GCA_026770805.1 Boulengeromyrus knoepffleri | reverse complement strand
GTGTGGGGGGGGTGGGGGGGTGGGGGGGGGGAGGGGGGGTGGGGGGGGGGGGGGGGGGGGGGGGTGTTGAAACAGAATGTGTATTTTCATGGATTTTTCTCATAGCATCTCATTTTTCAATGTGGGACACGTAATATGTGGGGTAGGCGGCAACTCTACCCCAGCGTCCCACAGGCTGGTGAAATTCTGGCCACGGACTGGCTGGGAACCCCTAATACAGAGCACCATGCTAAATTATTCTAATCCCCGATCAGTCTGTCCATTCATCCATCCATCCATCTTCTAACTGCTTATCCTGGTTGTGGGGGACCTGGAATCTATCAATTCATTCTACTGAATTTCAAATCCTACACTAAAATTTAGTTCTATGAGAGTACTGAAACTCAAAATTTAAGACATTGTTCTGCCAAAAAAGCTGAACTCAGTTTTTTTGCATAAATATTAACTCCTCACATTTTAATATTTTACAGAACCAGCTTTTGTAGCAATAACAGCTTTAAGTCTTTTGGGTGAGTATATACCAGCTTTACACACTATTCAGGAGTGATCCATCATCCTGTAATATTCTTCTAGGCAGAACTGCTTCATAAAATATTGTAATACAGCCAGAGATACTCAATTGGACTTAAGTCAGTTCTTTGAGTGGGCTAGTGTAAAATAATCATCTTTTCATTCTTGAGTCACCCAGGTTAGTATGGCCTTAATTGTTAGGGCTGGGCATCGTTCAAAATTGTTCGATACTAGTACCAGAACGATACCTTGATTGAAAGTTTCTCTCAAAGTTCAGTGTCTTTTAGCAGACTTTAACAGGGTCTCCTGCAGTATTTCCCTATATTTGCTCAGGGGCGCCAGTCCTTGCTGATGAACATTAGCACCACAGCCTAATGCTATTATCACCGTACGTAACTGTAGGTGGAGTTTTTCACGCGTGGGCAGGGTTTTATATGTGCTACAGTACTGTTTTTACAGTTTGGCTGAAAAACTGTCTTGGTCTCAGCTGACAACAAAATCTTTCCCCATGTCACTACTGGATCACTATCATGCTTTTTGGTGACCTTTAGATGTGCTTTTACATGGTTATTTTTGTGTAATGTCGCCCTATCAAAGTGATCATTGCGATGTCTTTGGTTTCCTTCTCATGTCTCCTTTTTGTTCATGCAGATTGTTTTCCAGGACATCCTTTCCTAGGAAGTCCAAATGGTTGGATGAAACTTCCACTTCTTGATAATTAAACCAAGAATGCCCACTGGGACACATGAATCCTTGGATATCTTTTTGCATCCATTTCCTAATTCATGCTTTTGTATTGTTTTATCTCTAACTTCTTTGGAGTTCTGTTTATTCTGCACAGCTGTCCTTCATTTTTACAACCTGTGCTTGAACCTTAACTGGGGGATTTTACACAGAAAATATGAAAGTCAATTGTGTATTCACGGCAATTCTTTTTCATTAGTGTAAACCTATAGCTTCCAGAAGAAGCATGATATTTGGATTTTTTTCTAACTTAAAGCATTGCCACTTTAATATAATTAAGTTTCAGCTTGTACAGCTGGGAATGAAAATATTACAGAAACCTAAATTTCAATGTAGGATTTGCGATTCAGTAAAATGAGAGAATTGATCTTGGTTTTTGAATCCTGTATATTGTAACTGACAACATATACCACCCAAAGCAAAACAAAATTAAAGAAAAACCGATTTTGTTGCTGATATGCTATTCTTGAACCTTGTTTGACTGTTTTCTCATCAACAACAAATTGATGAGGTCCACAAATCTGTTTAATGGAAAAATCCCACCTTGTCACAACATTGGATTGCTCTCCCTTGTCAACTTACAAAATGATCTTCTAAATAAACTGAAGACCACCTCCAAGATATGGCACTTACATAAAAGACTAAGCATTTAGCTTGAACATCATACCATGCTCAGTTATGAAATGTATACCTGTGTCTGTTCGCTGTTCCACTCAAAGCAAGTCTTGCATGTAATTCGACCTAAAGAATATGCAAAGTCTCACCGCAGACGCTTGTCATTCTCCACAAAGCGAATCCACCCACATAAGACCAGTTTCATAAAAAACAGGCACATGACCACACTAAACGGCTTTTCTGTATTATCCACATCACAGAAATGTGGGGTTACTCTTTGTAGTGGCATCTCATAGTGCAGACAACCTTTCATCAGGTCAGCTGGCCCTTCCTGTTTGAAACCCTTTTAACATTATGGATTTCATCAAATGCATCAGAATGCTGCATTCCTCTCCCCCATTACAAATATACTCACTAACAATAATAACACTGCCATTGCTAACATAACTTTGGTAGCATACTTGAGGTTAACTGCTAAAAAATGTATCCATTTTCCATAACAGCTTACCCAGTACTGGGCTGCAAGCCCATTTCAGGAAGCACAGGGCATGAGCTTTGACTGGCACAGATCTCTAGAAAACACAGATTATAAATTTTGCTGAAAATATATATTGATGAATTCTTCATAGCTGTCAAAATCAACTAAAAATACAGTACAAAAAAAGGGGTTATAACTCTCCATTTGTATCATAAAATAATAGATTTTTTAAAACTACACTTATGTTTAATATATGATTGTACTATGGTACTTCTGTTCGCTATTCAGCTATACACTGTATATCTGTATTATATATCATATATTATTTTATTTTTATAATATGTAGCATTGGTAAAGAAAGTTCTGATGTACATGGCAGTTATTCTATTCTATTCTATTCTATTCTATTCTATTCTGTAAACATCTCCATGTTGCCTTCCAGTGGTGGAATGACCAAAACTGTTTCAGAAGTGCCTCAGTGCCACATTCCACATGCCTTAGAAACCATACCAGCCTTGTGTTTGGCAGTCCATGGCAAAAAAGTAGATTCCCCCCCGGAATAATTTCTACTGATATCTACAGATTAATTTTTATATGGAGCCCCAGCTTCTTGTCCACCCATAAACAAGCTATTGACTTGACACTGAATGAGGACAGAATCAATTGGAGTGTAGTCTTTAGCTGTCAGTTCTTGTCTTCTGAGAACTGCAGGTGGAATCCATTACTTTTAACAGAGTCCATCTTCTTATATGGTTAACTAATTGATTCACTGTTATGCCCCCCAGTGCTAGACTGCTCAGACATGTATATCCATGTTTTCTAGACCTGTCCTCTAGTGCATTCCTTCAGGATTCACAAAGCACATTGGTACTGCAAATCCTTTCCCACAACGCCCCACTTCAAAATGCGTCTAGGGGAAACTCAGACTTGAAACTTCAAATTTCCACCTGTCTATCTCCATCTATCCAACTTCCAACTGCTTATCCCGGTCAGGGTTACGGAGGGGGGGGCTGGAGCCTATCCCAGACAGCACTGGGCACAAGGCTGGGGTACACCCTGGATGGGATGCCAGTTCATCGCAGTACACACAACCACGCACTATGCACAATGTGTCTTTCCATATTGCAAAGTGTAGCTAATCATAGTCACATTCAGCAGTCACTTAATAGCATGAAGAATTTTCATACGGACAGCACCAGTGCAACTAAAGTCATAACTAGTAAAATAATGGAAATTACTGCGATCAGCCATTTTCCGCAGTAGAGAACAAGGTGACCCAGTCATCAAGTGGTTGCTACACACATTAAGAAGTAACAAAACTGACATTAGTTTCACAATTGATTTGTGCAGATCAGAGTTTAGCCCCATGAGTATGAGAGTTTGCATTACACGCTCAAGAGTGCTCCAGTTCTCACTTGGCACCTGTGATTTCCTGTACTTTGACTCAATGTTGATGAACTGGAACATTTCACACTTAGGTGAACGTGACAATCCTCAAAACATAGCAAAAGCTATGGATGTATATGGCATTAAACATTTAGGCTGCATGGCTTACATGCTGCACCTTGCTGTGAGTAAGGGCAGTGTGCCATCTCTGACCTTTCAAGCATTCTCATCTTGCCACTTTATAGCTAAGACAAACATAAATTGGCCTGGGTTTGACACCAAGAATACTGCAGCAAGACTCTTCAACTCGATGTTAATGTACATATATGATAAAGAGCAGTGGGGCCTTGTAGAAAATACTACACTACTATAAGTTCTATACTACTTTGCTAGAACCATTTGATCAACCTAAAAAAGACGTAAGTCATATCTTTTGTATCTTTTGTATCTAGATGACTACTAGCTAGCTAGTTGGTTAAATGTTACCCATATCACTAATGGGCTGTAGGTTAACTAGCTAGCTTACTAGTTAAAGTATGCTATTTAGCATCCTGTAGGGCTGGGCCATATGGTGAAAATTTTTATTAAGACCATTTTTTTATATCAATAATTATCAAGATATAATTTAAGTCATGATTTCTTTACTTGAATGCTGCGTTTTTAATTACAATTTCCTTCAGATTCCCTTATGTGATGTATGTGTGCTATCAAGTAATGTCCCTTGGCAACAGTTTATAAAAGTTTCTCATTTTCTTATTGTTCAGATTTTATATGACGATAAGTTGATACATCGTTTGTATTGTTAGCCCTATCGTGCAACCAAAAACACCAAATAGATCAGGTCAGTGCTTCATTTGTGCCACAGCTGATCTCAAACTTTGTGGTTTTTCACATACACCTGCCTAAATTTTGGGTAAGTCTGTCTTACAGTTTGATTTTAATTAACAAGTGTTGATAGAAAATATTACACTGTTACAGGTTTAGGTAATTATTACTGCATTATTGTTGTTAAAATCCGATTTGTGTGTGTGATGTCACTCAAAGTCAGTGCACTCCACCTCCTCAAATAATAATAGTAGCAGTTGGTCTCTGTACTCTTTATGAACTCCAGCACCTTAGAGTTCACAAATTAAGCACTGGATCAGGTCAATGTATAGAAGTAATCCAAAAGTAATCCACGTATACATTACACATTTCAAGTAATCAAAACGATTATGTTACTGATTACATCTTTAGTCATGTTATTTGAAATCTGTACCAGATTACTTTTCTGAAATAATCTACACACCACTAACCACTTATAACGATGTTCTGTCTTTATATATAGCTATTTGGATTTGTCATGCAGTAGTAAGAGGCCTTAACAATGCATGAAACATGATAAGGCTGTCTCAGGCTTCCCTGGCACAGGCCGAAGGTGAATCTCTCGCTCAGACGAATCATCAGTTACTGTCATAGGAACCTCAGCAGCAGATCACTGACTGCTGATATAAAGAAGTAGGTAAGTTCTGCACTTCTCGTCTATTTGTTCGTAACACAATGGGACTTTTAGCATTAGCATAGAGGAGCTGACGTACTCCTCGGTGGTAATATCGACCCGCCGTCATCCTACATACACTCACTAAAGAACTACACATGACTGGAGTACAAAAGTACAGACTTCACATGTCTGTACTTCTGCTCCATCACTGGCCTAGTCATTCAGCTGCAGTGGATTTACTTCATTTGGACATGTCCAATTTTTTCCCCTTCATTGACACCCATGGCCCAATTTAGGGGGATGGGTCACTAAAATCATTATTGGGGCCCTACCTACAACATAAAATGCTGCTGAAACAACCAGAAAAACCCCTTTGGGCTCCCCTACAAGTTATGGCCCTGGGCTATAGCCCTAGTTAGCCCATGCATAAGTCTGGCCTTGCTGATAGCACTGGGATGTGTGCATGATCTACATGCTTATTTCTGAATCGAAGGGGGACTGATTAGCCAGCATCCTGATAACTGCAGACACAAAGACCCCGCAGACTGGTGTTCCAGCATCATATTCTGTGCAATGGGAGAGGCAGCACCTCCCAACATAAACACCATTAAAAGGTGGTAACTTAGAAATATCAATAGATGGGAAACAACAAAAATGCATCAAAACACTAAATCACATTTTATAAACATTATAATCTGCATATTCTCAGAGAGACCATTCCTATATTGTCTCATAGTGTCTCATTTTGTTTTCTTCTGAGCTAAATATAGCCTTTCAGTGAAATACTTGCTAGATTTGGGGGAGGGGCTTAATACTTACAGTGCTACTTTTTACATGGTTTGTGTCCACATGACCAGAACTACACAGAGCACCCTACACTGGACCATCCATCTTCAGTGCCAAGTTTCGGCCCCCAAGACCACTGGACCAAGCACAGCAGGAAACATATGACTAGTGGCACTCGGGGCAGTGGAAAAACCGAGAACATAAACCAGGACACACAAACTTGGAAATGGGGTTAAAACATAAAAACCAGATAACCAGAACAAACCTAAAACAATCTGCTAGTGGCGTGACACACCGGCTTCATCAGCTTCCATTAACTAACAAAAAACTGAAACATAGAAACAAGATGCAGTTCTTTTCCATTATTAAATCATTCATAGGTCCCGTCATTTTTCTAAGGTGCACCAAGCACTAACGGAGGACTCACCCTACGCAGACAAATGCGCTCAAACTCGTCACCGATGTGCTGCAGCTCCTGTGCAACCCAAGCATGGGGCTGATGGGAAACTGGTGCCAGCTCTACAGAACAAACACAACCAGTCAGAGATGCTTCTCACTGTGGCCGTTTACACAGCAGACTGGAAACAAGGGCTTTATGTTTATTAAGACGTGCAATACATGTGTTAGGAGACAGCAGAAGAGTAAATCCGCCCATTGAAACTGAAGTTACAATAGACAGGCCTGTTACAGACACGCAAACAATACAGCCAAGTCTGTAACCGCCACTGATTTCAAAGCACCCTGTAGTGCTTACTGTTACATGAGGCCAGGAACAGGGTCTGATTTTTTAATAGAAAGTTTCAGATCCTTTATGCTTGGCACACGAAGAACAAAGAATGCCATTTGCGCTTCTCTCATTGTTAAATAAGCAAATGCCTTTGCAGGAACACCTCTGTTTGTACTGTTGGATTCACACTCGCAGCATATTAGCTCACCTTGCTTATAAATGTACTGATAACACTGTCCATGACATGTGCTATTAAAATCGGTATTATTTCATATTGTTTCTTGATAGCCAGATGACAGACCAAAATGCAATACCTTTAAGCAAAGTAATGTATAAGCAACGGAAAATCTAAATTAAATATTACTTCCACTAGTTGTGTGCTGTTACGTCGAGATTAATATGCATCAGCCAGAAAACCAGAAGCAAAATTAGACTAATTAGACATGGTACAGTGTACACCAATAAATGAGGTTGTAATACATGTGAACAATTGCCTGTTTCTGTCGATTACCCAAACTTTTGAGATTTTTAACATAGCCTATTTTAGATTTTCATGATATTGAGGTGTTTCACTGATAAGGAATGCAAACCACTAGATAATCTTAACCCTGCACTAAACACCAGCAACATAAAAAACACTGTGAATTAATAAGAAATACTACCTAAAATGCTGTGGGGAGTTTTTTTCTGCTTATATTTCATGCTTCATACGAATAATCGACTACCCCCGTATAAACTATCTGGCAGTTAGAACATTCATTGGCATGAATTTCAGTGGCGATTTCAGCCGCGCGCTGTGCTTCTGCTTTGTTCTTTCTTTGCATTAAGGATTTGTCGGAATAATGAAACGAGCAGCGCACACGTACTTCTGTTTAAATGAAGGTCTTATATCCTTTTTTTTCTGAAAAACGCGCACTGCGTGTGTCCTCCCTAAGCACTCAGTTTGGTCACACAACAGCGCACAGCAACTCACAACCACCAGTTAGTTACTTCCGTTATTTTTATATACTAAATTACTGCTATTTTACATGCTACGCTCTATGAATCGCATATAGAGCACAATATACACATCTTTATGAGTCACACACCCACCCTCATTTAAATGAAACTACCATACGTAATTCTGTGGCTGTAATATCTTGTCAGCCTGGTGTTAAATTCACAGATGGTGAATAGGAGGTAAATGATATATAATAAACAGATTTCTGTTTACTGCGACACATTATCTCCTCCAAAGCTGGAACATTTTGTCCCTAATTAAGGATTAATTACTTTAAACTATTTGGTTTTTACAGATGCCGTTCAGCACTAAGCCATCTACAATGCCAAAATGTCATTCGATATGCTTCCAATAAATCAAGAAGAGAGTATAAGATTGAGAGTGCGATATTCCTTTATTATTAGTCTTATAACTCGAACCAAAATTCCATTTGAATTGAATTGAGTGCGTCTGCCACCCCCGAGAGCCAACAACGCAAAACCGGCTGCACGCAACGTTTCTGTAATTTATGTATAACTTAATCTGAACGCTGCTTTGTCACTGTCCCGATATTTTCTGGTAAAATGACCCCAACCCAGATAATAGCTAATGTGGATTTTTTTTAGCAAGCGCCCTTTTAGAATATAAAATATATTTATGATTCCCGGGGGGCCCTTATTTATGATTGCTCACTGAAATGTCATCCTTCTGTATGCTTCTGTTATGGTGTTGTTGTAATTCTATTTCAAAGAAAGCTCGGTAACAATATGTGAATATATAGACATTGGCGTTCCCTGCAAGCCGTTTTTAATAAGAAGTTGTACCCCAAGACTGCTGAGAGCCATGTCTTCACACATACCTCTAAAATCTACATGCAAAGGTAGGTAAATTAATTAAATGTGCCGCATGGGGATTTCATGGTAATCTGTGAGTGTGGTAAGGTGTAAGGTTTCACCTTACCGTGCTGCTGAAGCTGCTGTCGCATCTGCTCTATTACATGGACAATGACTTGGCTAGACGGACTCGGGGTCTGTGTGCTCTTGGTGTTAGTCATAACGGGGGAGCTTGGGACGGAATCAAATTCAAACGAGAAATATCCACTGGACGACCTGGAGAGCGTCCTGAAGAGCGGGGATCTGCACTGATATGCCAGGAGGCCATGCCGCGGTGCTGCCGCTGTGGTCCATCCCCACGGATGCTCTCCGTCATCGCTGATGAAAAAGTCCACGCAGGTCATCCCTCTTAACCGACGGCTGGACCGCGCCTCGCCCCCATCTCCGCTTTCCCGGGATGGTCCGTTTGTTCCATTTCGTCCTCTGTAGACCGGATTAAACACAGTCTGCTATATGACTTGTGCAAACTTGTTGTTTATCATTAAAATAAAAATTAGGCCTAATATATAACCAAAAATGGGGTTTTGTACAACAATACAAACGATAGATGTTTAAAACATTATAGTGCAACAGTGAACCCGGCTATAGATTATCGGAGTGAAAATGAGCGAGGCAGGCCTAAATTAAAATTAAAATTTACTAATGTTTTAAGCACAGAAGCAATAAATGCTAAAACCAAAAAAAGGCACAACAATGTCATTAAATTAAGCGTCAAAATATTCATTGTTATAATACTGAGCTGATTGTGGATTTGGACAACCTGATACGATCAGCTACATTAGTATAAACCTTAAAATTCAAGTCATTATTATATGAGTTATTATTATTATTATTATTATTATTATTATTATTATTATTATCATCACTGTCCAATACCTTTAACAATTTATTCTTTATTCTGCAGAACAGAGATCAGCAAATTTAGGCGGATCATCTGTACAAGTAGTATTTCATTATGCAAATACGTTACCATCTTGCTTAGAAGAAAAGGATGCATTTTTTATAGTCATAAATATAGAAAAAAATGACAATAATTGTAATATAAAAACTATAGGCCTAACTATTAATCGGCTGCCATCGTGGAGCGTTTTGTTTCCGAATTTATTGGCCTCTATCAATAACACGTCCTAGGCGATGGATTGAGAAGTAGACATGTTTTATTGCTGAATTTCTTTCTTTGTCTCCTTTGATTCTTTAATGACAACTGTCATTACAGACACCACAACTAAAACAGTTTAAGATTAATGTAGCGGCAGTCGGCTCCACAAAAGCTGACACGTGGGGCACTGTAAATATCAAAAACGCAATACTGAAAGACTGAAAGATCGCTGAAAACAATGGTACGAATGTCACTTACCCGCGATTAGACATGTCCGGGTGCCTTCATTGTTATATTTCATGCGAAAAAAATGTAAAAAAAAAAAAAAAAAAAAAAAAAAAGAAGGCATGTATGACAAATGAACTTAGAAAGTTCAGCAGGTCCCTATTGTAAACGACGCGAAGTGCAGCACGACAAAGCACCTCCGGGTTTACTCTTAGCGAGTTTAATAAAGTGCCAGCAGGATGATCGCTTTGATACACGACAGGCTGTGTTTTTTTATCACTGTATATAATACATTTTGGGCAAAAACCTGGAGCTGGCGGAGTCCGGTCTCCTGTGGATGCCCTTTTGCAGGTCGTGCGTTCGATTGCTGCAGGGCTGATCCGCCGCTGCTCACCGCCCTCCTACTCTGCTTCGGATGTGTCAATAACTGGCAGGTACGAACTGCTAGGTAATGTCACCATAAAGTATGTTAACTCATTGGATTATTATTCAGAGCTGTTACACAGTATGCTTCGTTTGCTGCCAGCTATGTTTCGTTTGATCATGTTTCTTTTAAATGATCATAGCTGCGGGGTGCCCTATATGCTCACTTAAATCTGTAAATCCTCAGATGAAAGGTCCTCCATTTGGGATTACAGTGGTACCTCAGTTCTCGAAGTCATTAGAACTTGAATTCGGACCAACCAGTTCGAAAATAAAATTACCTAGAGCTTGATCTGAATCTCAGAAGTCAAACCGTGAACACCGACCTAAGATAACTTGTACACGCGAGGAAATAAGTCAAGCTGCACGTCTCTCAGAGGAAACAAAGGGTAATGCTTCAGTCTCAGCCTTGCATTCGCTGTGAGAGCATCGTGCATGTTTACACTAGCTGAATACATATATTTAGACAGTAAAAATACATTTAGACAATGATAGACAGTAACAGTAATTATCATTATATAATACAATGCATTTAAAAATAAAGATTTCTTATTAATTATTTTAATATTAATAATAAACCTTTAATACATTTAATTATAATAATATTGTCGTGCTGAGCGGGGACAGACCAGAGACAATATTGAATATTGAATATTGACACTATTGAATGCGCATGTGAGCATCAGAACCGGGCCATGGAGCACTGGAAGATGGAGACCTGATCCAATGAGTCACGTTTCCCGTTACATCATGTGGACAGTGGGGTGCATGTGCATCGTTTACCTGGGGAAGAGATGGCACCAGGATGCATTATGGGAAGAAAGCAAACTGGCGGAGGCAGTGTGATGGTCTGGGCAATGTCCTGCTGGCAAACCTTGGGTCCTGACATTGATGTGAATGTCACTTTGACATGTACCATCTGCCCAAATATTGTTGCAGACCATGTACACCCCTTCATGGCAAAAGTATTCCTCGATGGCAGTGGCCTCTTTCAGCAGAATAATGCACCCTGCCACACTGCAAAGGTTATTCAGGAATGGTTTGAGGAACATGACAAAGAGTTGAAGGTGACTTGGCCTCTACAGATCTCAGTCTGATCAAGCATCTGTAGGATGTGCTGGAAAAACAAGTACGATCTGTGGAGGCCCCACCTCATAGGAAAGGATCTGCAGCTAACATTGTGGTACCAGATACCACAGGACACCTTCAGAGGCCTTGTGGAGTCCACGCCTCAACGTGTCAGAGGTGTTTTGGCGGCACGAGGGGGACACTCACAGTATAAGGCAGGTGATATGAATGTTATGCTGATCATGTATATTATTTGTATTGCACAATACTGTAAAATAAGCCTGAAATATATCACAGTTCATTCTGAGAAGGTTGTGACATGTTCCTAGAACCCAGAATTTGTATAACTACATGAGATATATTAATGCAAAAGTAGTATATTAACTCATTTTACAGTTAAAGTTTATATAAGCTGTGACTTATATAAGACCCCAGTTCTGTATTTCTTCTTCATATTTAATTATTCAAATATTCATTTATAAAATGGATTGT
>JABJVO010000042.1:17149433-17160883 GCA_026770805.1 Boulengeromyrus knoepffleri | reverse complement strand
AGCCCAAAAAAGAAAACAAAAGAAAAAGAACAAAAAAGAGAAAGAACGAAAAAAAGAAAGAAGAGGAAGGGAGAGGGTGAGAGGGGCGGGGGGGGGGGGGGGGGGGGGGGGGGGGGGGGGGGGGCATCCTCTGAGGCTGGTAGAGGAAATGAAATTAAGAAAGTCCTGATTTAAACTTTGCAGACCTACTGTATGGGGGAACTACAGGAACTGAACTTGCGACAAATTGCCCCAAAACTGAAGTAATGCTTTTAAGTGGCAGCTAAGGGAAGGGTGACCGCAAAAGATGCTTGCCCTTGAAAACAGGATAACTCCATTTGATCTTATTACTCTATTTATTTGATCTTTGATGGACCACAACAACGTTATATGCAGGAAAAGCTACACCTGATACACCTGAGACAAATCACCCCAAATTTAAGCAGCAGCATTAGGAGGCAACTGAGGACAGAAAGTGAGGCTGAAGAATCCCACTTGTGGATCTTTTTCAGACTTCCCAGGAACAATGTTTAGGTTAATGGTTCTCAAACTTAGGGCACATGAAAGAACAGGCATAGACCTGGTGAATCTGATTACACTGAGACAAATCACACAAAATCAGGCATTTAATAAGGATTTTTGGAGAGGTGTTGAGGGTATAGAGTAGACTTTGGTGGTATTACAGTAATATTTTTAGTATACTGTGGAGCTTTCATCTACCAAAATGTACCGTGAGTGAAGCCTCCGCCCCCAACTCAGCGAAATGTATCATGGGGGACCTTCCCCCCCCGCGCCAAGATATCAAAAAGTTCTGTTTTGGAAAATGTCATCTAAATACCACATATGGTGTTATAAAGTATGAATGGTATGACAGTATGAAAAATTAGATACCAGTCAAGTTTAGATTGGGGGGGGGGGGGGGTGGTGACGGGGCAATACATCGTTGTCATGACAACAGCATCTACAATTAAGATAAAATAGAAGAATCACCGAGAAGTGCATTGCATTCACAAAAGGAAGAAAAATTCACATGTCACAGCTGAATGGTCCACAGTAAAATACTTTTTAACTTTCTTGTAAAATTCTCACAGATTATGTGAGACAGAAAATGAAGCTTTTTCATAATAAAAAAAACACATGTCACATTAGGGTCCCCTAAAGAGAAATGTAAGAACAATATTAAACTGGAGCATCTGGCCAGTTTATTATTTCCATATATATAGGAAATAAGGTAATCTAGTATAAATAAAAATGAACATTGTTGTTTACAAATCCACAGTTAATTACCTACTGTGTGTATGAGAGCCATTGAGAATCGGAGGTGTGAACATACAGTACTTTGGCTGATTCAAATGATCATTATTAGGTGCTGACAGGTCAATGCCAACGCCTGGTTACCAAATGGACAATACAAGTGGTCATCGTTGTGATGTCACTATTAATGCATTACTATATTTTGCATAACAATTTTGGCCTCTGCACTGTGGAGTTTGAAGCACATGTGTGCACTTTTAAATCAAATTTGATCTAATTCTGTCCTTATCGGCTTCCTTTTTTACTCAATTAATAGTTAATCCTGATCAGTGCTTTGTGTTTTTAGTTTACACTAACAATAAAGATGATACTGTAGCTTAGCCGCTAGCCTTGTTCCAGACAGATGCTTCTCGAACACAGTATCCATCTCCTGACTCTGGGCCTCGCTGAAGTGGTTTTTCCAGTCTCCCACCTCACCTAGGTGGGGGCACAATGACAGCATGAGATATGCTTGATATTAGAGGCACCCGCTAGCTAAGGATGTACACTTTGTATTTCGGAAGTTAACCTGGAAAATGAGATTTCATTAACAGAGGAAACATGACCCCCACAATATTAAAACAAGTAAACGAATCCCCTGGCTTATTGTTACTTTGCATGGTGGGACCATGCAAAGTATTTTAAAAGTGTTTATCTGCTTTTACGTTATAAAAAAGCAAGACAGAGCAGAAAATTGCACCTGTAATCTTTATCATTATTAAAATATACTGTTTCTGCCCTAACATTCTCACTTCTTCATGAGAGTAGGGTGGAAATTAATTCAGCAACAGGGCCATTAATCAGCAGATAAACTAACCAAGACAAAACCGTAAATAAAGATTATAAATGGGATTAACTGTGCTTGTTATGCCTGCACTGCATGCCGATCGTGGTGTAACGAGCAGAGATCCAGAACAACTCGTACATAATACAAGACGCACCACAGAGGGACAGGTACAGGTCAACAGTGATCCAAAGTCCTATGGATACCAAAATCCAAAGCACAGTCCGAGTCTCTGCCATGTAGTTACAACGGTTACAATGCGAAACATGTAAAATACATATGAAATGAAAATGTATTAACTAAGGTTCTAAGCCAGGCTGGAGTTTGCAAAAAATAAATAAATTACATTTTACACAAACGCATAGCCATAAATTGAGAAATGAATGAAACTAAAAATGTTGCTTTTTCCAGAGCTGTATGTACAGTGCTGGTTTGGAGGACGTCAAGCGTGTATATGGCAGCCTCTCACATATTTTGTAGTGATCTCACAGTGATCATTGTATCTTGCTTTTCTTGTATCTTTTCACTTCACTCTGCTCCACTCCGCTCACCACGAGGACCAAAAGATTTTACACAGATTTTCCAGATCGCAGTGTATCCCTAACCCCCGTGATGTGGAAGGCTCCACTGTAGATATATACGCACCTCTTCTGAAGAAGACGTCACCCATCTGCCCATGTGACTCTTCAGAGTGCTCCTTCATGGCACTGAAGGTGCTCTCCTTAGCAATCACAGTGATCTCATCCTCAGCCAGACTCACGTTAAGAAACTTTGACACTTCTTTGATCTGTCCCTGAAGATTCTGAATGGAATACAGTCACAGGCAAACTTATAACAATAACATGAAGAAATAGTCAGCCTTTCACATTCGATATTTTCACCCATCTCCAAAGTGCTTATCCAGTATGGGGTCACAGGTATATTTAACGTGTGATTTGTAAACTTCATACTAATATTTTATATTAAATAATATTTTTGATGTAATGGTTTCACATAAGAGGGCATTCAGATATTAAAGCCTTACCAAGCGATGTATTTTGTAAGGAAAATAGAAGTGCATTTGCTTAATCATATAGTGGTGTTTAATTATAACAATTTGGTACATAAAATGAGCACATTTGTCCTTTACCTTTTTCATGTCTTCAAAGGTTACAATCATCACATTAGGATCATCGATACGTTTCTCCCAGGCCAGAGCGTGGTCAAAATAAGAACCCCAGGCCACTGTACAAATGTACAAACAGACAAATTAATTAAGTAACTAATTGAATTTCACAAACCTGTGACATTTTGATATCTTTATTATTTTTCTTTATTATTTCTTAGTTTATGCTGACAAAGCAGCTACCAAAACAATGCACCGTTTTTTCTGCACACTGCTTTCCCTACCTTCCCCTGTCATGAACTCTGAGTAAAAGTCGGCCCAGGATTTGGCTTGGGGCAGCACTGGGTTTTTGCAGGTAAAGTGGTAGTAGGACACAGCCGTGTCTTTGGGGTTCCGGAACACAACCAGCATCTGAGCAATGAGGCGGAGTGATGAAATTCTTAACCTCCCATCTTAACAACTGACCATAAACACATCATAAAAATTTCTCTCTGACTTATCAAAATATGTACATCTTCAGTAATATGTGGATGGCATTTCATAAACATCCAGGCAGATGTTATAAAAAAAAGCTATTTATATTCTTAAGGAAAGACAGTCTGAGAGTGAAATTTATCTGTACCTATCTGATGTTTCTAATGCTTCTCACATTATTTATCTGTTTTCAATAAAGGCTTATCAGTCACAGTTTCAGTATTTTGAAACCATTAGATAATTTTAAAGCATGGACACAATCAAACATTATGGCAATTATGTTCACAAACAGATTCAGACACATGAACCATGTATCACTAATTATTCTCTTTTTAATGTTTGCTAATGATTTACACAGAAAAGTGTGAAATCCCTCTTTGTACCTTCAAACACCTGAACCGCTCCTGTTGATTTGAACTAGTAGGTGTTTCCACCTGGTTCTCCAGAATCCTCACACAGAGTCACGCAACCTCATGGAGAAAACTACTTTTGACCTCATATACTTGCAACTTTGTTCTTTTGATAATTTCCCATAGTGCTTCACTGTGACACAGATCGACCAATAAACCATAATCTTCATCCGATGACTGAACTCCCACCTTCCCCACATCAGACTTGCTCAGCGCCTGCAAATTTGTTTATTTTGCTGGCCACATACTCATCGGCTCACCTGAAAAATGCCCAGATGGCCCAGTCCTACCTTGTACATCAAACTGGTTCACGTGTTAAATTCACATTCCATCCCACCATCAGTCATGACCAAGAGCCCAAGGTACTTTATCTCCCTCACTAAGGGCAGACTCTCTCCCCTCATTTGAAAGGAGCTCACCGCTCTATTCTTGAGAGAGTACCATGGCCTTGGATTTGGAAGTGCTGATCCTCATCCTTGCTTCACATTCAGCACCAAATTGTTCAATTGAACGCAGGAGGTCCCAGTTGGATAAGGACAAAAGGACAACATTATCTGCAAATAGCAGGGATATCACTTCAATCCCCATCTACCAGAGCAGTCACCAAGTTCACAATGTACATGTAGACTGTGCTATTCTCACAAACCCTCATAAGTCTTACACTAAAACATTTGGTTCATTTACACGGTCACGCCAGGACCTGCATTATTCCTCATGAACCCTTGGTTTTTACAAATACTTGGCAGTCTCCTCCCCATCACCCTGGAATGGGCTTTCCCAGGGAGGCCGAGAAGTGAGACCCCCTACAGTAGGATCACACTTTCTGTCCCACTTATGTAAATGTTTCCCAGTTCAGAGGTGCTTTATCCGCCTTCCTTGCGACACTGGAGAGCATGTGGACCACGTCAACATCTCTGTATGAATTTCATCTACCCTGGCAGCCTTTCCACTACAGAAGCCTCTGACATGCATAACATCTTCAGCTGCAGCGACAGACTCTGATCCAATAGAGGTTTCCAACACTGCCTCTGTACGGGCGTCGAACCTATACCATATGTCCACACAGTCATTTCTGGATGATCCCAAGCAGGTAATGTGTTCACAGAACTGAATGTTTTTGGTTCTTACTTCATGTAAATAATATGGAAGTGCATTGCATTCACAAAAGGAAGAAAAATTAGACAACTTATCTTGTAATTATGACTTACTTACTATCTCGTAATTACGAGTCATAATTATGGGATGCCGGCCTACCTGCCAACATTCCCTTTTTACCTGGGTTTCTCCTGTATTCTAAGGTCACCTCCCGGCACCATACCGTGTTTGTGTTTCTCCTGGGAAACTCCTGTAATTTGCTTGGCCCTCAAACCTTCCCATGAATAATCGTCATACATGGATCCATAGGTTTTGTATGTTTACATTACCTGAGTTGCCAGATCAGGTATGAAACACAATCTGATCGTACAATCCCCACACAACATACAATATCAACCCATCTGCCACCCCAACCTGGCAACCCACAACCTTGTTTGGGGGTGTGCACAGCTGCTCCCTTTTGAATGAATTAGCTAGCTAGTACATCTGCTAGGCAATAAAAATATAAATAAATCTGGTTATTTATTTCTTTATCCTTATTTGTTTGTTTGTTTACTTATCTATCCAAAATAAACTGTATTTTGAAACATTAATGTTGACATTTATGTGCCTGCGCAGTGTTGACATACTAATATCTATGCAGACTACATAGTAGTATTAATATTTCTCATTGTCTTATATTGTGAAGGAAATAAAAGCAGATTAATTGCCATAGCACCATTATTGCCCAGTGTCTAAACCTGTAGCCTAGCTTAGTGCTAGGCTATACCTTAACTTTTCTCTTAATTCTGAGATCCTATAATTATGAATCTATTTTTTTTTCTTTTGTGAATGCAATGCGCTTCTGTGAAATATAAAATAGTGCAGCTTATCAGCCATTAATGACATGCATTCAGGATTAAACTGCATACACATGATGTGTGTAATGCTCACACTGTAATGCTCACACTGTAATTCTCACACTGTAATGCTCACACTGTAATGCTCACACTGTAATTCTCACACTGTAATGCTCACACTGTAATGCTCACACAGCTTCTGACCTTGGCTCTCTTTGCTGTGAAAGAGGCAGGGATGTTGTTGGGGTGGAGGTGTGTTCCTAGGATCCTTGGGCAAGGAGCTGCATCCATTATCTGAAAAGAAACAAGATGCACACCTGCCAGCATTGTTATACTAACTAGGTTTTTGCCATTTTAAGGTCTACTGAGGTTGCAGTCTTGGCATATGTAACATTTTATTTGATATGAAAGTTAACTGCAGATTACAAAAATATCAGTGTCATTTCAGTTTCAGGTTTTCGGACCCTTACACTTGTTTTAATTTTAAGTGTTAATTCTTGACAGAACTAAAAAAAAAGATTAGACTATATGCCTCCTGCATTGTTGGGGATCACTGTGATCATCTGTGAAGCTGATAGCAGTCTGTGGTCACAAAAAGGGGCACTTTATGTCATGAACACCCAAGTATGAAGGGGGACTGGGAGTCTTCCTACAACTGAAGGGAAATCAGTGGAGCAACATACACACCAAATCCTATTGTTATGGATCTTTGATATTTAGGACAAGGATGCCAGGAGACATCTGTTTCACTTAAGAATAAAAGTGTGGCTTTCCAGTCAAGTTCTCAGTTTGAATCATGCATTTGGAAACTTGGGGTTCAAAACTCAAGCAATTCTGTGAAGTTCAATTACTGTGCAAAGCTGACAGAGTTAAAGGCTTAAAGCTGTATCTCTATTTCAGAAGAGAGATAACAATCACACAAATTTTATATTAAAATACATGGGAAAAATGTGCAAAAATTATATGTAATTCAGGATAATGCTTCCCAAAAGTCTGCAAAACATTTTATTAATCTCGCAAAGCAATGCATTTTTCACTCTCACAAGCACTAACTGCAAACCTTTTGAATTTCTGGGCTGCAGAATTCAATCAGTGGAGGCATCTGTGACGCCTCTTTGGTCACCATAGCTCCAGCAGCCATGATTTTCCGCAGCACAGCCACCATCCAGTTGAATCCTGAAAAAACAAAAAAGAAAAAAAAACACATCCATAAATCATGATGATGTTCTTTCTGCTCTCTAAAGTTATGAGGGCTCTGTGACAACTGCATAAAGCCTAATTCATTCCAAAACACAATGATTCTTATCCATGGTTAATATATGTTTTTCTGTCTCTCGTCAAATGACAAAAATGCATGTCCCTTCATGAACTTCCATCACATGTAAACAAACTGTTATTATTTTTAAATAAGACGTAAAATATTATACAAGATTTAAGACTTAGGCAAAACGAAGCTCCATATTTTTTATGATATACATATTCCAGTTAATTTCACTAATGTTAAAATGCACAAATGACAGAAATATTTGAGGTACAAATAACCAAACTTAGCGACAGTCACTACTTAGCCACAAATCATGTTGTTTTGGATCATCTTCAAGAAAATATATTTTTATTACAGGATAATATTGAACTCTGGTCAAATATTTAGTAGATAACTTACAAAACATGCACTTGGTAGTCCAGTCAGTATAATACTTATTTATTCATTATTTATTCATTTGGAAGACTCTTTTATCGAGCACAATGAAGGAAAGTGAAGTTAGATGTTTAAAACTTATGACACATAAAATAATGTTTTAATATAACTTGCTAAACATATGGAATTCCATTAATACCTAAAATAGTGGATGTGATCTGTAGTTTCATAAATAGCACAACACAGCAGGGTCATAATGAACAAGGCTACTTTCATCTTCCTTTTAAGGTACTGCTCTCTCATTGTTTCTCTTTATTCCTTATTGGAAAGAGACACCAACTTGCCTAAACTTCATTCTGAATTGGGAGAACTGTAAATACTGTCAAGTTAAATTACTTCTTTAATCTATATTCTTCCTTAATGATATGTAATTTAAATTACTTAATAAATCACTGTAATTTTTTACTTATATGCTTGGTAATAGTGTTAGTAAATTTCATTATCACTTCAGCTGAACTAATCTATCGATAATCACAAGGTTACACAGTTGCACTCACCACATTTAGGATAGGCTACTAACATGACATCATTTGGCCTTGCTTGAAAACTCTCCAGAGCTTTCAGGTTCTCTGCTGGACTTACAATGGCAGGGTATAGAATCCCATTGTACCTATAAAGTTTCTCCCCGTCTTTTACATTTGGAGCATCTCGAATGTTGAGTGACAGCATGCTGAACTCCACGGTGACGTCGTCTCTTTCTGTGAGTCTCCAACCACCTTTCAGATGCAGAGTCTATGTGGCAGGACTGCCATAAAGCTGCGCAGAGCGTAGAAAGAGACCCTCCCATGCATATAAAGCTGACGTGGGTAGGAGTGGCCATCACCGAGTTGCGTGGCAGGTCTGCTGACCATTTGGTAAACGTGACTGAGTGTAAAACGTCACTCTACTTAGCTGTCAGGGTTGTGTTTCTAAGTTGTGTTTCATTCAGGTGGAAGCTTCCAGGAAAAGGAACCTTCAAGAACGAGCCTGACCAGATGAGAGAACCTAAATTATTAAGCAGACCAAATAACAGAAAGTAACTTTTTTTGTAATAATTTTTTCAGTTATTTTCCCTATATTAAATTAAATCAGGTGACAAGATCATTTATTTATTTCACCTGGTGCCATATTGGTGAACCTGTAAAATTGGGTTCTGTGTTTTATTTGCCATTTTCACAAGTACATTGGAATGCTTCCTTTTATATATTGCATTTTGTTCTGCTTTGAGATATACACAAATATAAATAAATATATACACATACACAGTGGAGAGTAAAGCTTGCAATCTAGAGGATCAGTTCTCAAGATCATTAAGCTGCTTGAGTTACCTCACTATAGTAGCATAATTGTTAATCAGTATCAAAAAACTTTTCACTAGTACTTAGTATTTTACTGTAAAAATTCTTTGGGGAACCTGGGAAAATGAACAAATTATAGTTTGTACTTAGTTTATATCACTGGAACAGTATGATATCTGATACAGATCCTAATTATTAGTGTTTTTCAAACCTATGTGAAATGTGTTATATACTGATACTGATTAACCAAAAAGAAATAAGTAATGAGTTGACAATTATACTTGGGTTAATGTCTTGCCCCTCTTCCTTTGTGGAGTCCATCAGTATAGAGCAGAAAACAATTCACCAGTACATGGAGCAGCTAATTTGCCTATTGTAAACAGCTCATCCCCCTGCCCTCCACCCCCCGGAGGTCTTCACTACTGAGGGACAGCTCTTTTGACAAATTGGGATAATACTGGCTGAATTAGAAGATTCCCTTTGTGCCCACAGAGGGCTAATAGCATCAAACGGTCTGCAAAAATGTAAGAGGCTGGATGGATGTTTGCATAATACAGTACTAATGAAGGGAAGATTGTATGGAAACCATTCAAACTCATAACTTTATCTGTTTTTATTTCTAACTTTTAGCACAACATTAAGACGTAAGTAAGTTTAGTGAAACTGAGAAGGATGGGTTATCTGAGCCTTGCGAGAGGTCGTGCTGTTTTGTCTGTTCTTGTAGGGCGCTGGGAAGATGGACGACCTTGGATGTGTTTCGAATGCAGCGAGTTGAATCTGTGCCACATTCAAGATGCTTTTCCATTTTCCAAGGGCAGATCAGACAGCTGAGGCTTACACTTGCCATCTGGTTATTGGCAGGTCAAAGTGTAGCTGAAAAGGACATAAGACAGCATTCAGAGGGACATTAGATTATTTAACGCTACTGCCTTTCGGACTTTTGAATGCCTTCTTTGCATTCCAGAGACATATGACGTGTTGCTGGGATATCTGAGCTTTCCTAGTGAGCTGGAAAGAGATTTTGTGTCTTAAAAAAACCCATTAACGCACATGTGGGACGGCACACATTTGCATTTGAGCCATCAACAGACATTTTCATTTGTAGAGGACATCTGCTATTGAGAGTAAAAAATAAGGGCAGTATAAAACAAAACAAATTTACTGATTGCGCCAGTAGGAGATGGAGATGGGTTGAAACCAGAATCGCCATGACTTTAAAGATAATAACATTATTTTGAAATAAGCTTCTTTTTTTTTTTTACTATGAGCTATAACGTATTGAAACAATCAGACAGTGTTTGTATGTGTATTAATTAGTGCCGTTCCTGAAGATCTTGTGGTCCAGTGCAACATCTTACTTTGGGGCTCCCCAACAAAAACTAAGATGATACACTGACTGAGGCCTGGAGCATGTTGCTGCATGAAATGCTTCAGAACAGTACCGAATTAGCACCTAAAAACACAACACACAATATCACATTTTACAATACAAAATTAAGTCCTTTAATGACTTGATTAAGCAGAAATTAAGTTGAATGATGCATTTACCTGATATCCAACTATTATAATATATTATATTATATTATATTATATTAAATTATATTATATTATATGTGACTTTTGCTATGCTAGCATCTGAGACCTAGCTAGTAGCTAATTAGCTAATGACAAACTTCATTCATTTCAAGTATGTGCTCACCAAATCAAACAGATAAGGTTTTTTTTACAAAAAGTGGTTAAATTAATGGAAATTTAACTGAACTTACCGGTATTCTGGGTGAGTTTTTGCTTGGTTGCAGAGGGATGTGAACGCCACATCATTTCAACTTTTCAATAGTGTGACTGAACATCAATATTTGGAAAACTAATGAAGGGAGCTGGGAGTAAACACTGTTCCCAAGTCAGTGCACAAGGGTGGCAGCCTGAGCTAAAACCCACCTGGATTGTGCCTTCTATCTGTCCATCCGAAAAATACCTGTGTGGGGGCACTCTGGTGGCTTGAGGGCCCTGTGCGGCTGCATGCTCCTCTCACAGGAAGAAACAGCCCTGGTATTCATGTTGATGAGTATTAAGTTTTGAATGGCTAATGGTTTTGGGACCGGTCTTCATGGGTTTGGGACTCTTTCCCATTAATGCAATAACTCAAAAAGTATTAGAATGTTAACGTCACTACATCTCATAATCCCCATGGTGGTGGTGACTGATGTAAACTAACACCAATACAAATAATTGCATTGGGTTTTCTTGCCACATAATTCATGAGAGGTTAGCTGATGCCATAAAATTGTTTAGTTTTAAAAATATGACGTGGAGACACATCCTAAAAGCCATTCTTATGCTTTCACATTTAGGCAAACCAGCCACTGTGCGTGACAAGAAATTCTTGTGCCTCAGTTGCGGGAGAGAGGACAGGTGCATGGGGGGGGGGGGGGGGGGGGTGGGGGTGGGGGCTGTTGAGTTCGGCTTTTTCTCTCTTAAACAAAAGGACGGGCCCC
>JABJVO010000042.1:17109848-17138487 GCA_026770805.1 Boulengeromyrus knoepffleri | reverse complement strand
TACATCCCCATCAGCGCCATAAAAGGGGGGAGGGATGTGGCCAGGTAAGGATGGTTGACATAAAATATTTTAGGACATTATTTGGTTCAGAATCTTTTTTCTTCATTTCCCTCCTCTAAAACTAGGTGCGTCTTATGGTCCGAAAAATACGGTACCTTTAACATAAGATTGCACATGACTGGAAGGAACAACGTCTGAGGATGTTCCTCCCTCAATCCCCTCAATAATAGGCCGTGTACGGTTCTGTGCAAGAGCCACCACCTCGGCTGGGGTACAGGCTGCTGGAGCTGGGCCCCCACCGGTTGCAACAGCCGCAGCTCTCTTTTTGGTGACTAAATTATACAATGCAATGTGGACTTTAAATGAATTCTTTAAAAATGTAGTCTTTGTAGTCCTCATAGGCTTGCAGTAATAATTCTTGCTCTGCTTGGGGGGGAAACGCAGCTCTTTCCTTTCCTTCCATCCTTACTTATCCAGCATCGATTACCAAGGCTGCCTTTTATATCGCGTGGACGCGCACGAGCCTCGCTTGTCAAGCTTGGCTTGAATTAGCGGAGATTAAATACACCTGAATTTTGTTCGTGGAACTCAATGAGCCTGAAGTGAACTGTTAGGCTAACTCAAGCGAGGCTATTACAAATAATCCTCGATTTTATAAGCTCGCTTCGTGGAACAGCCCCCTGGTTAGAAGATCAGATACAACAAGATCAGGATAGCATAACAAAAAATAAAGTATTATGTATAATATACTAGGACAGTACAGTATTGGAAAATAGTAAAGTATTGCAATGTGATTTTGTTGTAATAAATATTGGGGTATTTCTAAAGCAAAAAATGAGTTCAACATAAATTTCTGACAAACCTGTCTAGGAGTGATTTAAACAGAAAAGATGAGATTAATTATGGTCCTCTCAGAGAATATATGCAGCCCTTATGCAAAAGCATCAGAGGTAAACTTTAAACTGATTTTTAAACATATACTAGATACTATTGAAAAGGAATAATAATTAAAATTGTACTAATTTGTAAGTTTTTTTTCCTATGACAGAGTAAAAATGTCGAAACTTTAACTCCCTGCACTACAATGTCTGAACTGAACTTAAGGCCTGACCTTAATCTAGCTGACTAGTGATGGGCACTGGCTCAACCCCATTAAAGTTATTCTTGAACGAGATTTTTCTTCTTTGGTCAGATTTCAAAGTCTCAGTATTGCAAGCCCACAAGAGATCTTTAGTTTTCAGTACATCAATTACAGTGTCAGCTTCTAGGACCCCGAGTGCAACCAATTTTTCTTTTAACTTGAAAAGTAAGTGTCACTGGCTGATATTTTGTATTTCCTGAAAATCTTAAAGAATTGCCTGAATAACCGAGGGTGGGAACACCAGCGTAATTTGCAATTTAAGGTAAAACAGGGTTACTCTGGGACAGTGTCAGGCAGACGGTATTACAGTTTGAGGGCCCGAACCAGCAGGCCCCCGGGACAGTGTCAGGCAGACGGTATTACAGTTTGAGGGCCCGAACCAGCAGGCTATGCAATGTTTCCCCTACCATTATATTAGGGGGGCGCCCCGCCCTCCCAACGGCACCTCCCGCCCCCTCTTGAAGGTCAAGTTAATTTTACTTTCTATATAGCGCCAGATCACAACAGAAGTTATTTAAGGTTACCTTTCCTATAGAACAGGTCTATACATTGTCCTTTTATTAAACAAAGTAAATAGCCTTACATTGTCATTTTTGTCTCTACACGGTCGCGCATTTACAATTCTCCTCTGCTCTTTGTATCGCACAATCGGTAATAAATACGTTTCACAATGGGATTTTCTGCTTCAAACTATTACTATTTTAAGCTATCAGCTATCACTTTTAAAGCCTAACAGTTAATGTATTTGCAGGTCAAGACAAACATCCGCAATAGGACTTTGTCAGCTGACCTCACACTCGCTATAACCGCAGTGTTTTGTGGGTTGAATTGCCACTGCTGTCATTAAAAGAAACACATGAACATCATGAATTCTGTCGGTGTCTGTCTGCCCCCCCACCCCCAAAAACTGTAAACCTAGGGGAAACACTGCTATGGGACAGTGTCAGACAGGTGGTACTGCAATATGAGGGCCCGAACCAGCAGGCTCCAGGACAGTGTCAGGCAGGTGGCAAGCAAGTTTTCAGAACATTTTCAGCTTTACAGATAATTCAAATTATGCATAAATAATAGACAAATTGATTTAAGTTAATGTTTATTTTTACAAAAACTGATAATTGGTTGGAGATTTGATTCTATGCTACTTCGGATTATCAGGTTTAATTGGTTAGACCCACGATGACCATGACTATGCAACTCTAACTCCCCCTGCAGGACCAAAGAAGTCATAACATGCACTTTGAAAAATATTCGTGTTTAAAAGAATAGTGAATTTATCCTATATCACCAGCGCGCAAAGTCCCCTTAGCATGGTTCTCCAGATTATGACACTGTTCCCTCCTTTTGCCAAGACTCGGCAGTGAATCTTGAGCTTCCAGTGGCTCTCATAACCAAGGGCATGTTTAAAGAGACATGCCACCAGTCACTGTGACAGGAGCCCCGCAGCACCGGCAGTGACCTCATGATGGCCTCGCTCCCATATGAACACTGCCTCTGGGCCGCCATTTTCTACAAGCAGCTGTTACTAGATTTACACATCCTATAACATTTTATCACATGATTAAAACATCCATATATTTATAAAGCTCAAACTTTACTAAACATTCCTTAAACTAATTCTGCATTTGACAAAGATGTTAGTTCATGTACAGTCTTTATTTATTTAATAGATAGACTTTTTCTTCATTGCCTCCAAATGTATTATTTCCTGTACTAATAAATATTCATTCCCTTACACCTTCCTCTTTTATATCAAATAACAATTTCTCTGAAACTCACAATCAGCTGTAATTGTAGTGATTTTCTTACTGTCATCCTAAAACACTCTTCACTCAGCTGTAGTGACACTGCTTTGAGATTAAACATTAAGGGTATTGCCACAAAGACTGACGTCACATTTTTTTAATATAGGAAGCTCAGATTTTATCTGGGAAAATAAGATCTTAGTTAAAAAAGAATAAAAAGCAAGGCACTCTGCATTCATTTTGCCTCTTGCTCTTTTGATGTTTAGACAGATTCATTGCAGTTGGTTAATATTAATTAGTTTTAATAGCCTTTATTTATTCCTGAAGTACTTGAAACTGTTTCGTGAAACAAAAGCCCAAATGTCCCAAGAAATAAAGAGTGCATTCAAAGTTTGATGATGCTATCTGATGCATAAGTAAAGTTTGTAAAAAGAAGTTGTAAAAACTAATGGAGACTGAAAGTCAGTTAACTGAAATTCCAGATTAATGACCATTTTTTATATAAACGCCATGAGACTCATGTTTTCTGTCCGGATGGTTAAAAACACCATAAGTTGCAATATGTTTCATGTTAAAATGAATATGGAACTTGGTCAAAAAACCCTCATATAAGCAGAGCTCACAGAGATACAGAATTTGATTTTAATTTGGTTTTCATTCTTCAATGTGAACATACTGGTTACTGCTCTGGGATTCACACCACTGGGAATGGGCAAGTTCAAGATTGGTCATAAGCTTGGGGAAAATGGAACAAGAGTGATGATGAAATTTGGGCGATGGACCTTCATAACTCAAATGATTTAATGTCTGATGTCATTATTCTTACTCTTGGAGTCACAATATGTTTCATTTTCGGTAGAAAAACCAGTCCTCATCCACACACACACACACACACACATATATATATACTTTTGCAGTTCCGATACTGATACCAACACCTGGGTTTTGGATATTGGCCGATCCCGAGTACCGATCCGATACCCGTGTTTAATTAATAAGCTGCATGTCTCACTGTGGGGAGGAGATTGAGATTATTCTGTTACATTTACGGAAATATCAGGCTTAAATACTTGATTTAAATACTGTTTTTCTAACTTTGTAAGACAAAATAACAAATCCACACACATATGAACACACTGAATTATTATTCACAATCAGCCAGCTAATGGTTACTTTTAATCATTAATCCATATTTGTATATTTTAATTCACACCATGTGTCGACTCCAGGCCGCTAGCAAACATAACACACCTGTGGCAACGACAGATAAACTATGAGCCAGGCAGTTAAAAACTGTGCATTTCTCCGTATGCATATTATGGACTTTTGTTAGATGTTTTGACAGATTTCTGCTTTTTCTCAGCCTTTCATGCAAAACACTTGTTACTTCGGCATGGTCATCATTGACTCTAGTGAAATGTAATGTAACGCGCGAGCTGTGAGATAGATCTCTTTCTTCTGGAATAAGAATAGTATAAATGCAATCGGACATGCTGTAATAGCAGCCCCTCGTGTATCACAAGCTGTAGAGAGTGCGCAAAGCAGTCCAAGTTAGCGACTCCCAAATCATCCATTTGCTTTTTTTCATATTACTTGCATTGCAAGTAATTGCATGCACTTTGTTTTGTGGGATTTTCCAGTAAGCACTATGTCCACCTCTCAAAGCTTTGTTTTTACAAAGACAGCAAATCCCTGTGCTACTAGTTGTTTTTTCTAGTGTAAAATACTTTCAGAGCATTACCCACTTAACTAATGTTCTCCTCCTACTTCAAAGGGTATGCACCAAAGGAAACGCAGGGAGCGGACAGATAGGGCAGGGCTGGATGTGACAGTACTCCCCGCCAAAAGCTTGCATTCTGGGCCCGCCAAGCAAGCCGGGGAGGGGAGCCAAGGGATTGGATGAGAGGACAGGCACATGGGGCCAGGACATGCGGCAGGACCAGGGACCTTGGACAGGGTTGGACATCAGACGTGCAGACTCTCAGAACTGCAGACCTGGGGAGACAAGACAGAACCAGGAACAGGACTGGGCAGGCTACACGAAAGAGATAACAGAAGACATCACAGGGGACATCCAACAGGTGACATCATGAGACAAGACAGGACATTACTTCAACCAGGGGATGGACAGAAGCAGGGCGGGAGACTGCAGGAATGACTGGTTGGACAGACAGGGACAGGACTGACACATGGAAGGACCACAAACATAGGGACATGGACACCAATGTGGACCACAGGGGAAATGGATTAGGACAGGATGACAGGACTGGGTGAAAACCAGTGGAGAACCACAACCAGACAGGATAGAAGGGCAAAACCTGAGGTAGGAGAGGGAGTGAGGTCTGATGGGGGGATCTGGATGATCCCAGGACGCTGGGTGTTGGGCCCATGTGTCTTCCTTAATTTCAGAGGATCCGTGATCCGTTTCTTACTTAGCATTGGCAGATCCATGGGGTCTGGTGGTACAGCGAGCTCAGCAGGGGCAGGTAACATCCTGGGACTTGTGAGGACAAGAACTGGGGCAAGAGGCTGGGCAGGGACCAGGACAGGAGCAAGAGGATGTCGAGGAGACAGCTGGGTCTGGACCGGGGGGCACGGAATCACCCACAGAGCAGGAACCAGCGCTGGAGCAGGTGGGTTCCACAGGAACTGCTGAGCAGGGGGCTGTCGCCAGCACCACAGGGCAAGCGGGCACCGCCGGGACTTCCAGGCCAGAACCCATGGATGCTGTGGGACCTGTCAGGCAGAGACAGGAACAGAAACTGGGACAAGAGGGTCCTGGGGGGGTTTGAAGGGCAGGGCCCGGAACTGGCCTGGCTGCCATGGATGGTGTGTCCCCGTCTCCCTCGTCAGGAGACAGAAACTCGGCCCACCCCTTTTCTGAACTTTTCCCGGTACTGGGGATGTTTTTGGAGTCGGGGAGCAGTGTGGTTTAAGTCCTGGACTGGGGCCCATGACGTAGTACTCAGACCCAACAAGGCAATGGCCGCAGGCGAGCAGCAAGCAGGAGCCAATGAGGTGAACAGGGCACAGCCGGGGCACCAACGGGTGAGCAGAGTGCAGCCAGGGCACCAGCAGGCCATGAGCAGAGCTCGACAGGAGCTTCTTCAGGCGGGCAGAGCTCGACTGGTGCTCGATCGGCCCCTCTGTTGGCAGGCAGAGAACGACAGGATCTTCCGACAATGGGCCTCTGGCGATGGGTGCAGGATGGCGGGGGCTTCGGGCAGCGAGCAAGGCACAGCAGGGGTCTCGGGCATTGGGCAAGGTGCTAACAATGCAGTGACAAACTCACCACCTCTGGTCAGCGGCACGACAGCTATTTCTTCTGGGCCGAATGCTAAGAGAACAGTGGTGGCCTTTTCTGGGTTGGGCGCTTGCAGAGCAGCGGCCTTCTCTGGGCCGGGTACTTCCAGAGCAGTGGAGGTCTCACTTGGACCGAACACTAATGGGGCAGTGTGGATCTTTTCTGGGTTGGGCACGGTGGGCACCTCCAATGGTGAGTTGGACCGAGCAGGTGCCTCTGGAGTACCTTGGGTGACAGACAGAGCTCAAACACCTCTAGGGAGGCAGGAGCAGAGGACATAGTGCTGATCTCACTCGGCTGAGTGTTCGCAGAGCAGCAGAGGCCTCTTCTGCGGTTTATGCATTTATATTAACAACAGATGGTGCAACAACGCAGCAGTGGTCTCCTGACATAGAGCTGCTTACTGTAAAATGCAGGCCATTTTCTCTGCCCAGGGAATTTACCACACCACGCATCCAGAGGGTGTTTTCATTGTGGCAGGAGATTTCAATCAGGCTATCATGGAAACATGTCATTCGGGGCCGGTGCCAGGTTTTACGCCAGTGGACAACCAACACCTTGAAATACCGTACTTTTAGTAGTTTTAGTACGGTACCTGGTGCGGTGGAAAGTGCCCATAGACAATAAAGTTTGCTACAGTTTTTGAAATGTAGAACTTTATTGTTCAGCTGCAGCCGAAAAATCAACAAGCAATGATATGTAGTTATAATCGATTATGTGCTGTAACACTCATCGATGCAGAATCGTCCACGTTAATTTCAACACCCCTAATTCACATATATTAAGGCTAAGGTGTGAGAAATGTAAATGGTATTTTTATTTATCATGCAATATAGCATAGTTTATCATATATTTATAATTTATTATAGGATGTTCACCCACGTTTTCACTATTCACTATTAACGGTATTTTGACAGTATGACAGTTCCTGTTGCTGGTCGGGAACCCTCTGTTAACCCGAATTGACTATTTTTAAACCCTCCGAGCAGCAGGTGGCGCTTGCGAGACGGTCTGGCCTTATATCGTTTGACCGAACGGAACCAGTAAAAGAAGCGAAGAAGAGTGACTTCAGCATGTAGCTGTGAGGAGGAGGATTTCAGTCGAGCCGTACTTGAAAAAGTAAAGTTTTAGCTAATTAAAATTGGCTAGGAAGAACCTTTGGACTTCTCTTATTGTTCAGAAAGGGTCATCCCGTTTTCAGCAAAAAGGGCAAATTAACTGAAAATGCGGGATCGTACCAAAGAGCTGGGCAATGTAAGTTTCTAGTGTATCATTATAATGTTAACTGACTAACTAACTAACCAAACGATCGTTAGTAATTAGCCGCCTGTTTAATTCGTATCCTCTACCATTAATTTTGGCATAGCGTCCTACGTTGCTTGTATGATTACGTGCTACTTAAAAATTAATTGAACTCACCGTTCTGGGACGCGACGATCCCGGGGATCTTTAAAATGACTCGTTTAAATATCACTGGGTTACTAAGGTGCGGTTCCGGTCCAAACTAAGCTGCGGGTCAGTTGCAGTGTAGTCGGTGCTGAACCGCCGTCGTGGGTGTGAGTGGGCCAGATCAGCCCCGTGTTTTCCACTCGGTCCGGAGGAAACGCCTTGATCGGTCCCTGTTTAATCACCCGGGTATGGTATGGCAGGGATGGGCATGCACATTGAAGCGCCTGATGTCAGATAACCCCGGCCGAGAAGCGACGTTGGCTTTGCTGGAGTGATTTAGCGCATCGCATTTATTGGTAGCAAACCAGTTATAAATGTAGTTTTAACTCCGATGAGTAACGTTGTAAAAGTTTTGGATATGAAAGTAGGTATGGAACTGTGTGTCTAACTTCTGCTTTACGTATTAGTTTCTAATTTTTCTGTTTCGTTTTTGGGAATTACCTCCGATACCGCAATTACATATATCTTATGCTTTCAGACCAGTTGAAACTTGAATTAAACTGTCAGTGACAGTCAATTGGTTACATATCGCGTCCGTTTGATTGGCATATTAAGTCAGTAAGTGCAAGCTCAAGTTGAAACGGGGGTATCAGGCAGAATCCGTGTCCCTCGGAGTAAATGTCATGTTTTACATGTGTACATTTGTGTGCAGTTATTCTAAATGGCAACGGGTGATCTATTATGCATTCATGTATTTTCAGCTGGTATCTTTACACCATATAAATCTATGCTGGTCCCTGCCATCATTGGACACTTAGTACAGGCTTTTTACTTAATGCACTCACCATTAATAAACTCCTTAAAAACCAACATATTTATTGCAAGACACGTCTTCCAGACATGTCAGAGTATCAGTCATAGTTATTGAGCTTAGAACATATTTTCTTTTACTTTTAAAAGTGGCAGCTTTTTATTGTGGGGCTGTGTGTGTTTCAGTGGGTTAAGATGCCTTGCATATAATAATAAGATCACCAGTTCAAATAACAAGATTGGCAGAGTTGCTTCACCATTGTACCCTTGAGCAAGGTCCTCAGTTACGCCAGGAATTGTCTGATCATGCATTTTGAGTTGTGCGTTGCTGTGGAGAACTGTCTGCTAAATAAATTGTAATTGTAATCACATTTTTGTACGCAACTGTAGAAAGATTTTACCACCTTTTTGATACCTGCAAAGATAGAAACTTCTGTGTGTGGTTGTATGTGTTACTGTCAGGTGAGCACTTAAATGTGTCCCTTTTCCAGTGTAAGCAGGTCAGACTTGGTATCTGTGTACAGATTAGCTAGCAGACCACAATACCACCTTTCAGTGCAAGAACTGCAAACATCTTGGCAAAACGATGTCCTTCTATGCATCTTCCAACCACAGCAACCTGTGCTATTGCATCTAATTATAAAACCCAGTCACTGCATAATTGTTTGGTCACAACTGCATAGCTGTGTAATACTGTTTACAAATGCAATAGTCATCGTTTGCAGTAAAGAACATTTTAGCGCATGAAAAACAACTCTACCACCACCCTTTCTCTTCTGCAGTTTCCTTTTTGCCTGAGCTGTTCTTTCTGTGAATTTTTGAAAGCAGCCTTTGATCTGGTTTGGCTATGCCATCGTAGGTTAACTCTGAAGGCTTCTGCTAAATGTCAGGTCTGCCTGTTAGGCAATGTGGAGCTTGTGAATGCCGCTACATAAAAACGGATGTTGCTATGACCCCATTCAAAAATGATCTAGCAGTGTTCCTGAAAAACCTTCTGTAAATGCTTCAGATTATGAATGCAGCTGAAATAATGTTAAGATGGCTTTGATTAAAGTAATGGAGGGAGTGGTCACTCTGGGTGTTTTTCCACCGTTCCAGGTACCGAACTTTTGGTACTTCGAGAAATGACCGAAAGTACGGTACTTCAAGGTGTTCGTTTTCCACTGATGTAAAAACTGGTACCGGCGCCAAATGACATCATGGTATGAGGTGGGGTTTTTTGTAGTGAAATCGAAAAATGGCTGTAGTATATTATAGGGCTGGATGATGTACAATATTAGTACAAACATTGCATGTTATGCACATGCAATTCTTGCATTACTAGTCAGCTATATTAAAATAAGGCTTTTTCTTACAATCAATTCTGTATTGTTAAAGTTTTGCTTTGCATATATTTTTACTCTGTTGCTTTGCCATAGGAAAAAAAATCTTAGCAAGCTTTGCAATTTAAATTATTATTCCTTTTAATAGATTAAGTGTTTAAAAATCAGTTTGAAGTTTACCTCCGGCTGTTTTGCATGAGTGCTGCATACATTTTCCGAGACAGTCGTAATCATTTTCATCCTCACCATTTAAATCACTCGAAGACTGGTTTGTGTGAAATTTATGAACTCCTTTTTTGTTTTATAAATACGCTAATATTTATTACAACAAAATCACATCCCTAGGACAGCACGCTATATGCCTGCTGTATTAGTATATTGAACAAAACTTTTTAATTTCGTGTCATACCATCCAGATCTTTTTGTTGTATCTGATCTTATGAACAAATTTAAGTTTTTTTTTTTTTTTACTTTTACATTTATCATTATTTTCTAAGTTCGCTACTGTTTTCAAGGTGGCGTTTGAATTGTGTTTCAGTGGCAGGCTATTTGCATAACCAATTGACAAAGAATACATTTGAAGTCCCTCCCCAATGTACTGAAGTACCAAAGTAGTACGCCAGCTGGTTTGGCACTTTTGGTACTGGTACTCGGCCAGAAGTCAATGGGAAAACAAAAGTACCAAAAGTACGGTACCTGGTGCAGTGGATAAGCACCCTATCTAGTCATCCAGCAGAGTCAGGCAGGGTGCAGACAGCTTGCTTAGGACTGGATCTGCCTTTATTGCAGCTGTCTGGCTGCTTGGAACAGGATAATGAGCTGCTAAGTGAGTCCAGATGTTCCTGAGAAAGAGATAAGGGAGTAATCAGTCAGATGTAATGCAGGATAATAGCAAATAAAAAGATGAGGCTGGATTTATAAAATGTCCATAAGGGAGATCTGCGCATCAGTACCAAAATAAGGCAGTGAGCACTGAATGTTTAATGACCAAAGGGGATTGGTATTGACTGCTTGGATCTAGGCCTGTCACAATTATTAAATAATCGCCTGATTGCAGTAATTTCAGATGACCACGATTTTTTTTGCATAATCGCTTGAATCATCTGCATTCATCTGTATAAAAATAGCTGGATGAGACAGAACTGCCATTTCTATCACTATCTCCATGTCGTGTAATGTTTGACTGGTGCTCTAATGATATCATCTTGTTGTGCTTCTGAACCGATCCGTGCTACCTGCGCTATTTACCTCGCTCGTCTGTGCATGCTCAGCATTACACTTCACGGCGAATTTTATGATGGTGCCCGATTTGTACCATTTTGTTTCACAACATTTTCATGACCCAACCTGATCCCATAAATATTTCTTGCCACTACATCAGGTTCACTGTTCGGGCTGCTTGTGAGCGATTTCCACCAGCCCAGAATGGGATATTTAGCCACATATTCCGATTCTGGATTCTTTATGTTCTCTGACTGTTTAATAAAAGTTCTGCATAGTCCCTGCACTGTTTATCGGTCTTGTTGTGGTGAGATGACTGTATATACAGGTGGTCACATAACTGGTACACAAGTACGCATTCCCCATATAAAGCGATACGTGCAGCAATTTCCTGTTGCAGCAACACAAATTGGTATTTACATTATGTGCATTTGCACTGTTATGACAAGAAATCACAGTAATTTTTAGCCTTTATACTGCGAAAGAAGTGCAAATTAGCCACACAAAGGTTCAAATGCACGGTAATTTATCATACCAGTGCAAATGCACATAATATACATTCAAAATTGCATTGCTGCAACAAGGAATTGCAGCGCCCATCACTTTTAATGATACTGCACTTATGTGCACTACCATATAAATGTGCCTGACAGTTGTCACAATTATGCTGCAGCAAAGTCAGTATATTATGCCAGTAGTAGAAAGAATCTAGAAAGAAATTATATTGCTGTGAATGTAGACAATAAGCTTTGCCTTAAAATGGCAGGATGAATGGATCGGGCGATGCAGACGTGAGGTAAAGTTGGGTAGGTGGCTCGGATCAGGTAGTGACGATACCAACTGTTTATCTCAAGATGTTAAACTTATTTGTTAATGTCATATCTGCCCTATACAATTTTTGCTTATAAAGATTCAAAGGTGAACAGATAAAAAAAAATGTATGTGTATGTTCCAGTATTCAACATTAAATGCTTCATAAGGTGTATATGTTTTATTTAGCTATGATTTGGTTAACTCTAGGCTGATAGTGTTATAAAATGAACAGAAAAAGACAAATTGTTAATTGCAATTATTGGTATGACAATCGTCGATTAAAATTTAATGATTGTGACAGTCCTACTTGGTCTCAGTTCTGTCGCTGGGTTCCACCTTCTTATCTTCAGTCATCCATATGACAGTGTTGAGCTGTTTTTGTGTTAAATCTTGTTGGCGTCTCGTTAGTGAGGCTGCAGTGTGAGGGAGGGGTGTGTGATTGTGATGAGCCAGATACAGGACTGATGGTCGGGGTGAAATCTCCTGCAGTCTGCGCAGTCTGAAGACGCTTTAGTAGGCATTTACACAGCCTGACTGCTGAGCATTATGCTATTCATGCAAGACTAGACTAATGAGTGCACTGACCTGCCAGCCGTCGGCATTCATAGGTTGCTTTTTTTCACCCTGACTGTATTCTGCAGATGGAAGAGAGCCGCTCTGCCTGTGTTTCTAATGTAAGAACCAGCTGCTAGCATCTTTTACTGATGTATGCGCAGGGATTAACCTTAAATTTTCAATAATTTCATTGTTATTACCATATTTCTACACACGCATGGAAATTCTAGGTCATCCCACTCCTCAGGTCTGTCGTACACTTTTTTTAAGGAAGTTTAAATATGGTGATTAACACTGAGGTTCAAAATAATACTGCCATGGGGCAGCATGTATAACAAGTCTGACCGCTCTCAACATGTTTACTGAAATTATAAGAACAATCAGAAAGGAATCCTTTGTTATTGTTGCTTTATTGACTTAGATGTTTTAATCATTGCTGAACTGCAAGAAGACATACAGGTGCCCAACAAAACACCTTTCCATAATATGGAGAGGAAAATTAGTTTCTTATACCTTACATGGGATTTTCAGTTATAGATAGAGCTGGGCGATATGTCCTAAAAATAAAATCAGATTTTTTTTCACAATAAATCCGATTTTCGATTTTAATCGATTTCCCCTCCCTTACTCAAAATCAAACTACAGATGACAAATAAATGGTTCAAAACAAGTTTTAACTTTATTATTTTTTTTTTACTTTAGAGTTAAAGTGCAATCTGACAAGCCAAAAAAGATGCTTGTAAGTGAGATGGCAGACCACGCCGTTGTAAGCACTTTTAGAAACTTGTAAAAACTTTTAGCATGTTAATAAATCCCGGCTTTTCTGCAGTATGTATGGGCACCATGTCTTTTGCAATATTCTTCGCGACAGGATTTGTTATTGCCTTCCACCATGCCCCATTCTTATATGACACACAGTTCGAAAACGTGTCAGGGACGGTTGCTTGCTTAACTTTGGATGTTCTCCTGGTGCTGCGGGTATTTTCATTTCGCTGGGAGCTGCACTTCTCCCACTCCGCTGTGTCTCTGCTTTAGGTGCTGGAATAAATTTGTCGTGCTGCTTCCATTGGTTGCAACAGTTTTTAAACAGACTTTGCAATGAGGACTTGTTTGGTCTGCGTCCGACGGCGCAAAACTGAACCATTGCCATGTTGTTTGTGAATCCGCTACAGTGATTGGGTGCCGCGCTAATTTACCCATGAAGTACGGTGCGTCAGATTAGTTCTGCTTTTGGCGCTCGCGTGTAAAATGAGTAATAAATTCGTTTTTCATAAAAACGCATAGTCCTGAACTGTAAATTCGAATTAATCGATAAAATCGACTTATCGCCCACCTCTAGTTATAGACAACTACTTTGTTAGCTTTGGGTGTATGAGATCCCTTTAAACAATTGCCTGGTGTTGCAGTGGTGATGAGCAGATCTCCCCAAAGACGGAGTGTGGGGAAGCAGCGTCAGCAGCAGCCGCATCGCCGACTGGCTGTTGGTTTGTGCTTCAGTAGAGCTGTTGGCCTGTCCTGATTGATCTGTGCGATGGCTGCCCTGCTCTGCTTATTCTGTTAATTGTCACCCCACATGCTTTCCAGGAGAATGTGACTTACCTGAAAGGTCAATCTGCCCAGCTGCTCTGATGTCTGCTTCTTGCAAAAATGTCTGCCAGGGGAGTTTTCAAGTGCAACGGTACTTTTTGCTCTGTTGATTTCATGACCAAGACATATTCAAACTCACCATTAAAATACCAAGTGACCTTTTACATGTATCTAATGGTGCACTTGTGTGGAAATTTTCCGCCTGTATGTGTATTATTCTATGGAAAACGAAAGATTGGGTCACGAGGCAGGTATTATAATGAATTATAAATAAGTCGTGGTCCTTTACTTTGAAACCTCTCTTAAGCGGTGAATGAGCTCACAAAATCACTTGTCCTCCACTATGGCAAATAGCTGATCGTTCAGTTCAGTCATCTCCATTTTTTAAAACAGTTGTGTCTTCAGCGCTGGTGCTAGTAACTTTGGATGTTAACAGTTTAAATATCAGCCAAGATTGTTACATTGGCGTGACGCTGATCTTTTTATCAGCCGATACCGATATGTCAACTGTTATATTGTGCATCCCTACACATACTGGGCAGTGTAACATAAGCAGTAAAATTCATTCATGTCCCCCACAGAAGAAGATGAAACACTGAGAAAAACCTCGCTGTCTTCCCTCTCGTAAGGATTTCCGTGCTGACATGGTAGCAGAATAGCAGCCTAGCTAACTAGGTTTTGGTGTCGCTTTGTATGATTCAGGAAACATTCACATTTTAGTCTTTAAATCAACGTCGGTGTTTCCCCTACCATTATATTAGGAGGGCACTCCGCCCCCCCCCTTGAAGGTCAAGTTAATTTTATTTAATGTTATTCTCTATATAGCGCCAGATCACAACAGAAGTCATTTAAGATTACCTTTCCTATAGAACAGGTCTATACATTATACTTTTATTAAACTAAATAGCCTTATGGTATCTTATTTACACAACAGCTTGTCATTTTTGTCTGTACACGGTCGTGCATTTACAAATTACAGTTCTCCTCTGCCCTCTGTGTCATGCATGGTGGAGTTCTGCCCCAATGTCTGTGCGCTCGCACACAGGTGAGTACACTCCCACCAGTGGACAGAGCGCGCGTCGGAAAATACGTTGTGTCGACCACCTGAAGAGCAGACAAACATCTGCGTTTTTTTAAATGCTCCCAGGGTGGTGAAGATGGTGGTGAACACTCGCTCTCCCGCGTATAGCAGAAATGTTCTGATGTTTAGTTCACTTGTTATATTGACTGCTGTCATTAAAAGAAACACATGAACACCATGAATCCTGTCGGTGTCCGTCTGCCCCCCCCCCTCCCCCCAAAAGCTGTAAACCTAGGGGAAGCGCTGAACATCTTAATGTTTAATAGAACAGACAATACAGTATGAAAGTCAATATACAAAAACCAGAACAGGCCTACCTACATGAATGCCGGATATAAGGAATACTTTCTCTTCAATGCCGTCTCTGCTTCTTTCTGGATGTCTTTGAAGGGCTGGCACTGCTTCAGTACTAGGAGATCAGGGGGTAGATATGCACTTCCAGTGAAACAGATGGACCTTTAAGGCTTGCTTATCACATGGGGCAGGGATACCTGCATGGTAAACATATCAACTCCTTAGTCTTTTTTTTTTCTCAACATAAAGAAAAAACTTTCCTGTTACTTGATGTATTAATCAATAAAATGATGTCTTACCCATCTCTAGAAGTTCCAAGTTAATCTGATAACTGCATGTTAAGATATGGATACATGTGCCTGGAATCTCTAGTAATGGTTTTGAAAATCTTGCTCAGCAGAGGACCTTCTGGAAATCACGTTTTTTGCAATATAAAATATTAATGTTTAAAACCGTATATAGCATAACTATGAACTTGACATTATGAAAAAGTTTTAATTCATGTAACTAATGAATTTGCACAGCTTGAATCTGATTATATCAATGATGATCAGGAAAGACTAGATGACAGTTGCAAAGATGCAGTGACATTAGATCATGGCAACAGATATTTTGATGACAAGCAAGCATTGTGCATATGGGAAGATCTGCAAGAATGATTGAGGCCTAAAGATTCACCAAAAAGGATTAAATGTGTAGTCGGTGCAAGAGCGGCACCACGATCTGGTGTTCGACCTAGTGAGATGCAGGAGGAGCCACCCAACAGTGCCTGGAACCTCAGAGTGGCGCTAAACACTCCATCCAACATTAAGTCTGAAAGGAGGTGGATCAAGTGACCAGCAGCAAATATGACTTCACTGTGGAATAAGTTCAACAGTGATGTAAACCAAATTTTGGAGGTGGCAGCAAGGGGAGATGCTTGAAGCCATTAGAGCACTCATTGTCAGCTTTGGATCAGAGCAGTTTGGAAAGTATAAACAGACAGCTTTCAAAAGACCATATATAAAGAAGCAAAGAGCAGTGACGACCCATAGGATCAGGAGGAGATGAAAAGCCTTAAGTCCCAATACAAGCTGGCAAAAGAAGAGGAGGGTAGTGGCTTGGATAAGATGATGTGTAAGTTATGCAAGAAATTCAGGGATCTCCAGTGGGCAGAATGGCATTGGAGGCGACTCTATGAAAGAGCCCGACCCAAAACTGCAGCTGTGCACCTTTCTTGCACAGAACAGTTAAATTGGTACTTAAGTCCATAAAGGGGGCATTTCAGGAATTCCACGATGCCTTGAGCAGAGAGGCATGATGACACAGCTGAACAGGGAGATCTGTCAGTCCTGTAGCTTGACCAGGACAATGCATATGGCTCAGTTCCTCTGGTATAGCTGACTTTGATGAAGCATCATTATACCCCTTAGACTCAGATGTCATTGTGGATTCCTACGGTAGTTTCATGGTAAGAGCCTCCTCAAGAGCTGTTTTATCAGGATGGCAGAAGGTTGAGATTGGGATCATCATGTGGTGCACGGTCTGTGATCCTGTTATGTCTTTCCATGAACATGCTCACAAAGTCTGCTGAACCAGAGTGCAGACAGCCTAAAACGAAAAATGCCCAATGCCAGCCACCCATCAGACTATTTATGTATGACATGAAAGTCACCACAGAGTCAGTCCCAGGATGTTGCGGGATCCTGCAGGGGTTTGAAAAGTTAATGGGGTGGGTGTGGATGCAATTCAAACCAGCCAAATCTAGATTAGTAGTGCTGTGGAGGGGGAATGTGGATGACCAATTCCATTTCAGTGCAGCAGGTACTACCAACCATCAGAGAAGTCTGTTAAGAGCTTATGCAAAGTGTTCAACAGCACCCTGAAGGACGCACAACCATGGATACGCATTGAGTTGGATGGCTGGCTGAAATCAGTGGACCAGCTGTACCAACACGACATTCTTCAAAGAATCCTGTAGCCACTCCTGGTTTACAAAATACCAGTTTCGACAGTTGAGACCTTGGAGAGGGAAGTCAATAGCCACCTCCAGAGATTGCAAGGAGCCTGAGCAGTATTGCTTTATATGGTCATCAAAATAATCAGCAACTGCCACTCAAGTCCTTGGACGAGGAGTTCAAGGTCCCAAGAGCCAGGGAAGTCTTGCAGTACAGAGGGTCAAGCAATCCGAAAAACGCCAGAACTGTCATAATGCTGAGGACTGGAAGGAAGGTGAGGGCAGACGAAGCGGATTTGCAAGCAGAGTCTAGGCTGTGTCACAGGAGAGTGGTGATGCAAGGCTGAGGTAGACTAGGATCCTTCTCAGTTTCCCACCTTAACATTATCCAAGGAAAGGAGGAAAATTTCCTGGTCCAGCTAGAAGTGAGAGGAGCAGTAGAAGAGGACAGACTGTGCCAAGTGGTGGGAATGAGGCAACAATGGGCTTGGTCAAGATGGAAGAATGCGGTAGAGAGGAAGGTCACCTGGGGTGAGCTGTGGAAAGCTAACCCAAACCACATAAAGTTCCTCATCCACTATGGCTATGATGTGCTCCCCAGTCAATCAAATCTACACAGGTGGGGCAAGCCAGAGATGCCAGCCTGTCCTGTTCTCCAGGCATGGAACCTTGGAGTACATCCTAAGTTGCTGCCCAAAGGCACTGAGCGAGGAGTGATACCATGGGAGGTAAGACCAGGTCCTGAAGGCAGTTGCTGAAGCCAGCAGCTCAGGAGTGGAGTGCTTTTGCAGCTTACAGTCCCCTAGGATGATCACTTAGCAGAGATAATCAAAAAGAGGACTTGCCAAGTATGAGGTTTTAACTCTGTCAGTAACTGTCAACTAACTGAATGGAGGGCAGGGTGTCTCCCTGTGGAGTTTGCAGCAGGGACTTTGGTGTTCCATCTTTGATTAGAGCCTTCAGTTGGTTGGGCATCGAAGGTTAGAGGAAGAGAAGAGCCATCTGCAACACCGCTGAAGCTGCAGAGAAACCCTCAAAGTGAAGAGAGGGGAGTTGCGGGTATAGAGTAGCTAGCCATCCATCTGGACACAACTTGGGGTCTGATCAGCCCCAGCAAGGTCGCTTAGAGGAAGGTGTATGATGTTGAAAGACCCAAAATATGCAATGTTTCAAGAAACATTACTGAGGATGTATCCAGAAGCATTAGGAGTTGTATTTGCACAGAAGACACTGACTGTAAAGTCTTGACACAACTGAGATTGTGATGGAAAGATACTTTGCTACTACATTGTTTTACAGCAGATTGCATAGAATATTGTAGTTTTGTGTACTTAATATAATTCATATTTTCTTAAGCAGCAGCAGTTGTTGATACAAAATATATTTTCTTTTACATTTTTCTGTCCGTGTGAGGTGAGCCTAAAAGGATACAGTGCTATTAATATAGCATGTGAGTGACTTCAAGGTGAAGTAGCTTTCTCTTAGAAACCCTCAATATCATTGGTTATGAATGCAGTATCCTCATTTGTTGAGCAATGAATATGAGTTGTATCTAAAAATTTAGTAAACTAATTTTTATGTAATGTATTTTTTATGAAAAACTGCTGCTGCTCCAATTAAACTGTGTGCTCACATGAACACCTATGTGGGTATTTTTCCAACAAACTTCAAATACTCTTCAGTGACCTGAAAGTGAAGATAAATGTTAGACAATGTATGCGGTGGTGTTTACATCCCCACCTACACATAACATAGGTAGGTGGCTTAACCTTTCTTCACCCTCTGAAGGAGAGCAATGCGATGAAATTTCTGAGCAGATTTCTGAACTCTATGTCCAGTACTGTGAGGAAGTCTGAAGTAGTCAAGAAAATTGTTTAAATCTTCATGCTGGTTTGTTAGGTCACTCAACTTCTCTGCAACACTGTTTAAAAACAGAGCATGCTCTGTATTTGTACTTTCTGATTGTAGTAAAACAGGGAACTGTAGATACTTCCCTTTGCAGAATTATTAAGCAAATTTATAACTACTATTGAAATGGCCAAAAAAGCACCATTGAGAATCGGGGAAAAAAATAGCCAAGTGCCAGTCAGAGGGATGCAAAGCAGTCAAAGCTGGCAAACTATTCAAACATCACCATACAATCCAATGTTTTGTGGCAAATCGCTAAAGTAGACTGAAGACGAATCTGGAGAAAAGACAACACAACTGCCAAAAAATGTGCTTCAAGTTAAATGGGAGACTTCCAGAAACACTTTGGCATCAAAACTGCAATCTTAACAGAATCTCTAAGTACTAGGTGCAGTGCCCTATGTGACCTTGCTATGGTCACAAAGGCTGAAACATGAGCTGAGTAACTCGATAAGACACAAGCTAAAACGTAAAAAATGGGCATGAACACGTCTCAAGACTGATTGACTTTACAAAGGTTTTGTGGCCAGATGAGACTTGATGGAGCCGATGGATGGGCGCCTCCTTCAAGCACCAACAGGGTGGTGGAGGAGTGATGGCATTGGCTGCAATTATTGGTGATAAACTTGTTGGACCTTTCAAACGTGCAGATGGTGTAAAAATCAACTACAACGGCCTTAGTAAACAGATTTCCCAAGGTGGCAAGCAGAACCCTTCTCAAAGCAGTGTCTGGGAGGTGGTCCAACTGCTTCAGTTAATATAGGACGTGATCAAATCAAAAACTTGACTGGCTCAATGGACAACAGGCATAGTGGACTGTATAGAACAGCCAATAGTTTTATTCCTTCCTTTTTATTCCTATAGACTGAATAAGTTTTTATTTATTTATTTCTGTTGATGGTGAAGAGAGAAAAATCCACTTAGTTTCTTATTGCCTAATAATTGTGCACACCGATAAGTGTTTGTTTTATTTTTGTTTGTGACAGACTAATGTAACATTTTCTCTCTAAATTTACTTTGAGCAAAAACCTTCCAAGTTCACTTTATAAGTCTGCCCAGCTTTTGCTATGAATTATCTCTGGGAATAGTACTTGCCTAATAATCCTGCACATGGTATATTCTTAGGGTGCCTGAGTTTTTGGTGAGCTTAATAGGTATGTTTACCCTTTCTGAGAGCTGGACATGAAATAATACTATAAGAAACCTTCTTTAGTGATAGATAGATAGAGAGGTAGATAGATAGATAGATAGAGGTTTGCCATCAAGGCTCTTTATCTAAGCCGTCATTAAACTCTCAGCCTTCTGTGTCTGTCAAATGTGCTTGCTCGCCTGTTGACTGTTAGGGCGAGGTCATTCGCTATGCTATACGTAGTCTTACTCGCGTTTTGGAGGTTTGGCTCTGCATACACCTTGTGGTTGCTGTCAGTTACTCATCTGGCTCACAGCTTCAGTGTCTTGGGTTTCGTCCATCTTCCTTCTGTACCATCTCTTTGTTTTAGCCATTGCCTCACTGCTCTTGAGCACTCTGTATTTGCTCAGTATTAATACTTCAGGCTTCTCATCATTACCCCACTATAAACCTGATACGAACACTGTGTTTGCAGTTTTTGTCAAAAAAAGAAGCCGCTGCATAATTGCAGACATGATTTTGAACATTAGGGCTTTGCATACAGGCTCTTATTGATAAATGAAAATCGATGGCCATGTGGCCTGCCTCTGTTTCTGCCTCTGCCTCTCTCTGTCTCTTCTTCTCTGCCTCTGTCATCTTTCATTTGGATAGGTGGGATGACAGATGAAGTGTACAGACCCACCCCAACACCCCCCCCATATAAACATTACAATTGGTGGGTTTTTTGGTGGGGAGGATTTAAGTCTTACTGTAAATGCATTGTTTCATCAGACTTCTACAACAGCAAAGCTTGTTTTCTTCTTGTTCTGTGTTAGTCGGAGCATGTATTTCTGTACACAAACGCAGGCTGTCTTCGTCCCACCTGCTTGGTCCATCTTAATACCTCATGCTGCCCGATCTCTGCTGTATCCCGCTAACGCCAGTGCTCTTCTCCTTTTAGACTGCCGAGAGCTCCGATGAGGACGAGGAGGGCAAAGCCCTCATGAAGGGCTCGGATGCAGGTAAAGAAGGAAAGGAGGAAAAAGAGCTGTTCTTCCAGAGGGTATGTGCGCCACGTCTTTCTGATTCCTGCTTCCTGTGAACATTCAGGCTTCCTGCCTCCCCCTCAGTGACCAATTAGAGGAACATTCACTTCCAGTTTGATACAGATTCTCCATGGATGTCTCAGACCCTGTCCAATATTCAGAATTCTTTCGTAACTTTTAAAATTTTAAAATTTGGAGATTTACTGTTTTTATTAAAAAAAAAAAAAAAAAAAAAAAATCTGTATTGTGACTTGTCTCAATTGACACTTACATTACTAATGGTACCATCAATAGCTCCACAATTCAGTTGTTTTTGCTGCCTTTTAAAATGACCACCTTCAGATATTTTCCTTACATTTTTAAATGGTCCCACCATTTGTTGCTGTTCCCATACAAATATATTTTGTGCTGAGCTGACACAGGGACCCTGTCATGCTTACTTCATTTTGGGGGTTTGTCACTCTGCTTGCGGCTTGCATGTTGCCGTCTGTGGGACCTGCTTAGTTCGTCCTGAAAAATGGCGGTCCGTTAACCGATTCAGAGTTAGGATGTTTTGCATAATGGACAAACGGCCAAGGAGCAGTCAACTTTGCAGCACAGCAGAGTGTTCACTCCACATCAGTGTAGGCATGAAATCTGCTTTACATTCACGTTTACCCTGCTATGGGTTGCTCCCGTGTTCTGGGAATAGGCTCCCGACCCCTCCCACCCTGTTTAGGACAAGCCGGATGGATGGATTTTTGTTCATTTACAGTTGCTTTTCTTCAAAGCAACAAACAAGTGAGGAAAGCTTGAGGTCAGGAGGACTCAACCAGCTTTCCCAGAGCAGGACCCCACAGTGATATCAATACTCTAGCTTTGTGGGATTCGAACCCACAAACTTTAGGACCTGGTCACAGATCTCTAACTGGCTGAGCTACTTGCATTAACCTATATTTTTTGTCCTGTTTATTTTATTTCTATTTAAACAAAATGCTCACGTCACCGCACACTTGTGTGAATGGATATTGACTATTTCTTATCAATGGCCCCATCACTAAAGAATTTATGGTACATTTTTAAGCGAAAGTTTCTTTACTGAACAGTGCTGTTTCCATTTCGATTCTATGAAGGAAAGAAGAAAAATCACATTTCCTTTCACAGTTAATACTGTGTAATGATCCTGACTGTTGATGAAGTTGAATTAATTAAAATGCATGACTTGTGAATCATTTGTGCCTGCAGTTAAATCGGTCTTTCGGTCTGTCTGCTGTGTAATAAAGAGGCAGGTTGATGATGCATTATTTCCTAAACAGCTACACAATTTATTAGAGACGTTTGTTTGAATGTGGATTATTACTGAAAAACTATTGCAGTGAACTTCCTGAATTGCTGATACGTTTTTGTGATTTATGTTAGTCGTTAGTAAGTCCAGCATAGGACTTTCACCAATGTTTTGCAGAATCTACAGTGCAGATGCCCTCTGCCTTGCATGGCTTTACATGTAGGCCTTTAATATTTTTTTTATTTTAAGAAACTTGTGGATACTGTGGGCTGAAACGCGTCGTATTCATTTTAAACTGAGTATGTTGGCTTGCACAGTGCCGTTAGCACGCTGAAGGTCAGGCCAACGCTCTCTGCATGTGACTGTTACAAACCTAAGGTGATAATTAACGCCACACCCCTTTACTTGTTTTAGGTACGAGAAATTCAGGAGGGGTTGGAGTCCTTGAAAAAGAAGGTGTCTGACCTGGAGAACAAGCAGAAGACTGTGCTGGGAGTCGCGCTGCCTGAAGATGGTTTGTACGCACACCAGAAATGTCAAAGCACTTTGCACTTCCTTTATCTTTACTTCTGTGAATCTGCGTTACTTGTCCCGTGCAGTTCTTTGTGTAGGGTTTAAAGTGCACTGGGATCATTTTCAAGCATGACAGAAACAAATTTTCGGTAGTAACTGGCTACAATCAATTTCATTTAAAAATGCCCCCCCCCCCCCCAAAAAAAAAACAAATAAAAAAACAAATAAATAAAAATAGAAGCCTGACTGCGGGGTGGTAGAATATTGGATGGTTCTGGTTAAATGTGTCAAAGGTGTAATTTAGAAAGTTTTCTATAGTGTTGTATGTAGTTGTATGTAGCCTCGTTTGATGCAGCAGTGACCTTGTCCTTTTAACCCCGTTCTGTTAACTGGGATTTCCAGCCACTATGTGAGCTGCCTTTCATTCCAGCTGGCTCCCAGTTAGGCTCCAGTGTGTCACGCCTTGTAATGGGTGCAGTCTGGGATTCACCTGAGTGACGGGTGTATATTTCACTTTGTGCAGTTGAAACACAATAGTATAAATCACTATTTAGTTCACTAGCTAAGTGCATAAATGACTGCTCCCTCCTATCGACTTCAGTAATTGCCCAGGCACTATTGATAATATATCTAAATATAGATGAATGAGGCTGAGTGTATTATTGATCTTAAAAACCCCCATTATGGAAATGACTGTGCTGTACTTCTGGTAATTCTATTTTTAATGTTATACCACAAGGGTTCCCAACAAGAACATATAAAGGTGTGATTCTTTGGCAAGGTCATGTCTCTACGTAGCAAGCTTTTTTAAGTAACAGTGTTCCTGTATTTGTGTTTTCTGACGTCAGCTCTGCAGTACTTTGCGGAACATACCAGTATCATTCACGTTTCAGTCAGGGAGTAGCTTTGTTAGAGTTAAAACTTCTTCAGATTCTTTGGTCAGCCAGATAATGCAGTTACATTACAGGATCTTTCCAGCCTCCAGGTAAAACACAAACAAAAGAACAGAATCTTTTACATCAGCTTTTTCCAGCCTTAATGATTAGTTGATTATTGCTTATTATCCTGTTTTTAATTAGGCTTCTTTCAGTTATGGGTCCAATTCTTTGCTTCAGTTTTACAGTCTGTTTACTGAGTACAAGCTTTATCCTGTAACTTTAATTCTCCAATTTTTATTAATAATTTTCTTGTTATTTAGCTAACAGGATTCTTTCTGGAGCCACAGTTGATAACCTCACATAAGGACCTTACGTGTGATAACTATGGATTTAATGTGTTAATTTTTATAAAAAGGTTCTTCTGTTGCAGATGTAGGAATATTAGCTCAGGTAAATTTTAATATCTCCACCAATGGATAGGGAAATTAAGTTTTAATTATTATTTAATGATGATTATTAACTAATTGTTATGCCGAATGGTTGGTTCCTCCAAACTCAGCTGCGGAATCCCTGTGGGTCTGTTAATGTGAGACTTAAATGGGATTCACTCATTACCAGTATCGCTTAGTAACCTGGGTTAGAAGGCTCATCCAGCGAGCTGCATCACCAGGTAATGTAAACGACTGGTAGCGACGCTCCCCTCACGGCCGATGAGAGAGTCTCGTGATATTTCAGGCGAGTTTGAGGTTTCAAAGCATAGTAGCCAGTTCTCACAGAGGCAGAGATTATTGTGAGCCCTCAATGAACGGAGGCTGAAGTTGTGTAAAAGACATTCATTTATTCCTAACTAACACTACAGCTAACATAAGACAGACATTACACTTAACATAAACAACAAACACGAAATAAAACCAAACAAAATGTAATGTTTATTGTGGGGTTGGTCTAACATATTAAATGGGAATTTTTTGGCAAAAACCATCAGACAGCATAAAAAGTTTAGTAACTCATAAATGCATAAAATATACAGTACTCACAGACAGTCTTGGTGTTTACTTAATTCAGTAAAAATGTGGCAAGTTTATTGGTTTTATAATGAAAATAATCACTTTATTCATAAATTTTTTTTTACAAAAAATGTCACATCAGTTCTTGATGAATTTGTATGGCTGTTTTTTTTTTTTTTAAAGGCATGTGAATTATTTTCTTTTTTCGGACGACCCAACCTTGGTAGGATTAAATAAGTTCCTCTTTCTTTCCGGTACTTCAGGACATTATGAACCCTTGACTTTGGAATGTTTAACATATCAGCAATGTTCCACACAGACATTTGTGTCAAAACGTTTTTTTAACTGACTGGATTCAGTTCTGCCCTGTGGTGGGTTGGCGCCCCATCCTGGGTTGTTTCTTGTCTTGTGCCTGTAGCCTCGAGGGAAGGCGCCACATCCCTTGACCCTGAATTGCTTAAGCGGTTACAGGGGATTGATTTGTGGGTGGGTGGGTGGGTGGGTAGATCGATTCAGTTTGGTTTTTGCGATTTTGCCATGTATTGCAGTGTTAGTCATTGGCTCCCAAACACATACTAGACACTAATGTTTGGTGTTTGTAAAGGTGTTACTAATTAAAAAGCACCCAATGATTAATTAACTTTTCAGCTCAAAAGAGCTGTGTTCCACCACTTTTTCATGAGCCGATTTAAAACTATTCCCGTAGTGTTCCGCATATAAAACGACCCCTCCCCCCCCCACTTTTTGGCAACTATCTTTAGAAGAAAAGTTTCTGGAATACCAATTTTTACCTTTATAAAGGAAAAGAAATTTGTTTGACAAGAACATATAAGTTGGCCAGCAACAACAGGCAATCAGATTACAATAAGCATATAAAACGGCAAACATTCCAAATAACAAATGTAGTGGGTTTTTTTTTTGGGGGGGGGGTTAGATGATAAATATTGCAAACTCCATAGCCCTTGAGGGCACGGAATCTTTTTTGTGGAGCAGACCCACATGAAGAGGGTAAAAAAAACCTATTGTGGAAAAAGGTTGAGCCATTTTAATGAATTATGTGACAGTTCTTTTCAAATGGATGTTGCTATCAGCAGCACAGCCAGGGAAGCCAACAATTTACAGGAGACTCAGGGATACTTGCTAAACACGCATTGCTGGAGCTGCCAGCTGTCACGCACCTGGTGTGTCTCTTATGCTTTTTAACACTCACTCTCACGCAGGAAATCTTACAGCAAATCTGTGTTACAGTAAGTCGAAACACTCCTTACAAAATATCGTATTTGGCCCCATCTTTTACCTTTTTTTCCCTAGACCCCCAATATAAGACGACACCACTTTTTCACATGTGTGTTGAGGGGAAAAAACACCCTGTGTTATATTCGGGTCAACACAGTATTTGGTTTTCAGTTTCTTACGACTTGAAATAAATGTTTTAGTTAAACTACTGGTTGTTTCTAATGTGATTATATTATTTGTGAACAATAAAATTTAATAAAGGAATGATTTTTGTTATGAAACCAATATATTTGCAACATTATTACTGAATTAAGCAAGCTTCCCAAGACTTTCTGTGAGCACTGTATGTACAGTGCAGGCCTAGAGGATGTTATTTGCTGCCCTTTCACATGTTTAGTGCCATCTATGGTGCCCCCTTCATGTGAGATGATGTATCCTACAGAGCAAGAGAATGTGACGAGAGGTTTTAATGAACGTCCTCCTTGTGGAGAGTGCCTATGCCCTTGCAATGGTCTAAGCAGCCCCTATGGGTGCCCTTCCAATGGAAAAGGGAGCCAATATGAATTGTCCACTATGCCACCCCTTCATGAAGTGCCCAAACAGGTGCCCTTTCCAGTGGAGAAAATAGGATGCAGTGCTGTAAAAGGAACTCAAGTGGCGAGAACGTGAAGTGCCCAAACAGGTGCCCTTCCAGTGGATAAAATGTGATCCAGTGCTGTTCAGGTTGTCCGTTCACGTGTGAGAATGTGAGGAGCTGTCCCAATGGAGGTGCATCCATTAGAGAAAATGCAAAGTAGTGTTATATAAGGTAGCATATGGGTGCCTTTCCAGTGGATAAACCTCACGAAGTGCTCTTGGAAGTGAGCAAAGATGATGAAGTGCTCTTGTAACAGAGAGAAACATGTCTCTGATCGGTGCCCTTCCAGTGAAGCAAATGAAACACGGTGCCCCACTTTGACAGGCAATGAAATAATGTAACAGCTAGGTGCTCCTATGTGTAGGTTAATGTGAATCTAGGTTGTCTCTGTTGTTGACGAAACATTAGTTGATTAATCTTAATCGGATATTAAGACGACTTCACCATACATAGCACAGCATTCTACCGGGGGAGGGTGGGGGTGGACAGTCACGCAGTGGGTGCTCTTCTTATTTTTTCACCCCTGCCCTTCAAATAGAGTCCACCACTGCTGTTACCTGACGATCATTTGTTCCCTTTTAAGCTTTTTTTTGGATATTGGACTATGTGCAGCTTATCCACATATGATCCAACATCAGATTTTTGAAGATGAAAATAAATTGGTCCCTTTGTTCGCAAAACATATAGGAGGTACTCAAGGCTGAGTCAGTGTTGGGGAGGGGTTAATTAATGTCATATCACGAGATGTCTTGGTAAATTTTAAATTCTTTTTTTTCATGATTTGTTTGTGAGTGTCAATAGCTAGATGAGTTTAAAGAATGCTTTAAAATGGTGTTCAGTCACATTTTTAATATTTGTGTGTGTGTGTGTGTGTGTGTGTGTGTATATACACACTACCAGTCAAAAGTTTTTGCACACAGAGAGTTTCTACATTTGCATGTTGCTCACTTAACATTTGTCAAAAATGCACTCAATATTTTTTGCTAATATACATTTACAGTATGTTCACCATTTGAGTACCTTCATTAGCAAGAAAATCTCATATCTTTTATTTGTAAAAGTAACCTCCTCTAGCTGTTATAACAGCAGAGAAAATTCGAAGCATTCTTTCTACAAGGGGCATTAAATCCTGCTCTGCATGGGATGAAACCGTTAACTACTGCACTTAAAGCTCAGCTTAGAATTTGACAGAGAGAGAGAGAGAGAGAGCATATTCTATTATTTTTGCTCAGTAGTAATGGCACTGTAATGTTTGCTGTCTTCCTTTGGCATTAATATTACACGTGGTGTTTGTCATTAAGGTATGAAGAAGGAACTGCAGACCATCAGAGATGAAATCAAAACGACAGCCTCCCAGATCCAGAAGAAGCTGAAGCGTGAGTTTCCCAACGCAGCTGCACAGCTCTGCTTAATCACTACTTTCATTTATCCCTGTGTTGCACTTCCATGTGCAGTGGAGCATCAGCTTGCATTAGTACTGAACTGAGCACTGCACACAGAATAATGTGCATCAGGCTGCAGTGGAGCGTCTGCTTGCATTAGTGCTGAACTGAGCACTGCACACTGAATAATGCGTGTCAGGCTGCGGTGGAGCGTCAGCTTGCATTAGTACTGAACTGAGCACTGCACACAGAATAATGCGTGTCAGGCTGCGGTGGAGCGTCAGCCTGCATTAGTGCTGAGCACTGCACACAGAATAATGCGCGTCAGGCTGCAGTGGAGCGTCAGCTTGCATTAGTGCTGAACTGAGCACTGCACACAATAATGCGTGTCAGGCTGCAGTGGAGCGTCAGCTTGCATTAGTGCTGAGCACTGCACACAGAATAATGCGCGTCAGGCTGCGGTGG
>JABJVO010000042.1:17076037-17086962 GCA_026770805.1 Boulengeromyrus knoepffleri | reverse complement strand
GGGGGGGGGGGGGGGGGGGAGGGGGGGGGTGGTTAAAGGCTCTGAAGGATATATAGCTATTGGAGATGCTGCATTCAGTGATTGCCTTGCTCAGGCAGGATCTCTCACGAAGGCCTGCTCCAGAGAACTGCTGGATGAATGAGGCCCCCCAATGGTCTGCCTGCCATCGGCTTCTTCACCCTCAAGCTTTCCCATTGTGACGCATATCTATCAGTGACAGTCACTGCAACCGGAGCCTTTCCCAAGCTGAGCTCTGGCTGTGATCCAGGGGACGTCCCCTCCTCAGTGCACCTGCGTGGCCAGGAGTCTCATCAGCCCCTTGAGTGTAAATCTCCTGAGGAGCTGAAATGGCTGTCAGGGCTGACCACACCGTCGGCCAGTACAGCCGGTCCGGCTGCCCTTGGTGTGATATAGTGACTGTCCCTCTTTCATTACATGCCTCCCTCCTCCCCCTTTTCTGCATTGTCAGTGCTGTGCCGCAATATGGGCTGATGCAGTGATGGCTGCGAGGTTTCATCAGCCTGTTCTAGCTTCTCGGGGACCCCTGACTGCAGCCCTGCTGAATGTGTCATTCTGGCTGTGCACGCCTGTGCCTGTGTGGCCTTACCTTGTGTTACCTGGGCTGTGCATGCCTGTGGCCTTACCTTGTGTTACCTGGGCTGTGCATGCCTGTGGCCTTACCTTGTGCTCTCTGGGCTGTGCATGCCTGTGGCCTTACCTTGTGTTACCTGGGCTGTGCATGCCTGTGGCCTTACCTTGTGTTACCTGGGCTGTGCATACCTGTGGCCTTACCTTGTGCTCTCTGGGCTGTGCATGCCTGTGGCCTTACCTTGTGTTACCTGGGCTGTGCATACCTGTGGCCTTACCTTGTGTTACCTGGGCTGTGCATGCCTGAAATCCTGGACATTCCTTTAGCAAGTAGCTCCTTCAACACTGCAGGTCCTATCCATTAGATGATGAGCTAATAGCAGATAGGTTACCCCACATATGCTCATTATCCCTGGTAGGGTCTGTCTCTTGGTCCTCAGTGCCTCTTTGGCAGTCAAGGAAAATTATCTTCATGTTGGTGTAAAGTACAATATTAAGTGTCAAAGTGTGTTACCCTACCCCTATCAAAACCACGAGCATTAGATGTTTGACAAAAAAATACTCCATTAAGATGTTTTACTAACTAATAAATGTGGTGGTGAAGTATAACTAATACATGGAACAGCTGGGGTGCCTTTGAGGAGAGGTTTGGGAACCAAAGTGGTGTTCATCTAGCTAGAACAAGATATCAGTAACTTTTCTGGAGAACAGAAGAATTTCTTGTTGGTTTTTACTATGTTAACTAAATGTTAGACTGTGTGTTATTTCTAAGCTAATATACACTTATTAGCTAGTTAAATAGTTAAGCATTTTCTTTGGCTTCCATCTGCACAGCAGCACGCACATTGGGTGGGAGACGCCATAAGTCATTTAGATAGAAAGTATCTGCTACAGAAAGTGAGGAGCAAATGACTGGTTTTCACTTTGCACAACAGTGTGCTACTGGAAAGTGAGGCAGCGGGAAGCTACAAAATGAGAAACTGATAAGGAAGAAAGAAGGGCAACAACAGTTTGTAGATGTTAGGCTTTCCTTATATTTAGGTATAAAAACTCACTGAAGTGCTGGTGTGCCAGGAAAGACGCAGGGTCTCCATGACATAAGTGGATTAAGTAGATGAAGTCCAAATACTCCTGGTATACCCTGGAGAATGAAGACAGGAGCTGTCGGGGGCAGACAGAGGGGAGGGGACACTGGAGCCTGTCCCAGTCAGCATAGGACACAAATTTTACTTGTACTCAGAATTGTATGGGCTGATATTTGTGTATAGGCTGATATTTGTGCCACTAGAAACTGAATATGAATTTTGTATATTTGAATCTGCAGTTATCCGCATTACAAACCCGAATCTGAATTTAATAGTTTGAATCTGAATTCCAGTAACTCGAAATAGCATTTATCCCACCTCGAAAAATTCAGTTCGCAAATTCAATTTCAATCTAGTGTGACACACATCCGCGGGTCCTTGAGAAAAAGTAACTGACAGCAGATTCACAACGCAACTCATTTCCACGTTTACTGTAGGTCGGGGTAAAGAGGAGGCGTGTGCCGGGATGTCAGAAAAACAAATGCTGGATTCGCAGGTTTGTCATTACCTTATGATACATATGACAATAAGCTTTATATACACAAGCGATAGCATAAACATTAACCATACGTCTGCTTAGTATATGGTAGTTTATGTGGTTAAATAGAATTGCCATAGAATTGCCCCATATTGTATTGTATTATAAGTATTGGAGTGATTCATATGTCAAGGTTTCCATATGAGTGCTTTAAAAGTGCAAATGTAACATAATTTATATGTAACCTGTAAATAGTTAAAGGAATCAGCTGTTCTGTTTGAACACTCATTCCTGAACTTGAGAACAGTAATATTTGAAGTGAAAGATATTGTAATAAAGTCACTGAAGCTACTCCAAATTTGATCCGTATTTGATTTTCATTTCCTTCAAAGATGTTTAAATTATGATGTATTATAATGAGTCACACAGTGAGTCTGGAGCCCATAGGCGATTGTCACGCCCCCTGAGAGTTATTTTTCTAAATCCATTTAGCAAGAATCTGTCCTGTAATTTTGTATCCATTTCGTAACCATTGTTGCCAAATGGGGGGGGGGCGGTTCAGTGCTTGTTCTGATTGAAAGTGCCAACCTTATGTCAAATCTTACAATTGCCCCTGCTGGAGGCTATCCCAAGTAGCACATGCAGGGCTCGTCCCAGATGGCAGGACACGTAACACATACACACAGCCACAGACTATCACACAGCCTACTACACACACAGAGTCAACCCACAAGCCTGGAAGAGCAAAGCCACAACACCGCCCTCCGTGACAGAAGTATTTTATTCACGCGTGTAATGACTTCATCAGGACAATCATATTCTGATAGTTCTTTTGAAACAGCAAAAAGGAATTTTGAGCAAAAACGAAATTAGATCAAACACACATTTTTGTGGACATTAAGAAACATGGGGAAATTATATCAGTGTGCTTCAACATTCAGTACAAAATGCCAAGGAAAAGGTGAAAAGGCACTCTTAGCTTCATCTGGAATGAAAACAACAAACTGAAAGATCAAAATGGAATTGTTAAATGTGCAGTTTGTTAAATGTGCAGTTTGTTAAATGTGCACTTACAGTAATCTCCACAAACTGAAAAAACAGCAGCAGCTGGATTTAACAAATTTATCTTTACAAAAACTACCAAAGTAGTGTTGTGTCTTTGAGTTTTTATTTTGCTAAAATATCATTCTATTTTTAGTGATAAAAACATCAATAATAATAATAATAATAATAATAATTTTGCTGTCACCATTTTTTTGAAGTTTAACTATTAAAAATGCCAGTACATTTGCCTGAAAGCTCTGTTACCCCTTTCATTGGGCTAATCAATTACATAAATAATTATAAAAACATTTCCTGCCAAAACCAAATGATACAAAAGCATTTACTATCAGAACAGAGTTCATTCAATGTGTCAGAAGTAGCATACGATATGACCAGAAAGTGTTTCCAAAACTTTATATTTGCACACTTATAAAGCAGTTTTATTTACCAACATAGAAAAAAATCTCAATAATTAATATAATATAATTTATTTTTTTGTAAAAAAAAACCCATACGTAAACAACACTCACTTTTCCTGACCTCTTTAAAGTATCAGAATAAGCAGTTTCTGTGAAGGAAGCTCTTTATTTACACAGGTTTTAATGCCTAATCCCCTGACATCCTCCACCCTTCACCTTTTCTCTTATGGGCAATTTAACAAGTAAATCGGTGGCAAACGAACAAAAACAGGTTCACAAATGGGCTACTTCCGTGAAAAAGAGGCTGTGAATATCTGTGCGAGCTACTATTAAATAATTCACTGTTTTCATACAGATAAATAAATGCATATGCTGATGTGAGGACTTACTGTATCTGCTTTCAATGCACTAGAAGGAAAACCCTATTAAAGTAAAGTGTAGGCAAATTACAGTGGGTTTTCACCTCCACTCCCTAGCCTCTGCAAAGCGACCAGCTTTAGGTGGCGATCAGACACTCTCCCGACTTACAGAACACCTCTAAATGCTGTCCTAAGGGTCAGTAACTGTCTAACAATGTTAGGAACGGGAACTGTGCTGCACTGTGGTACATTTGTCTTTTGTCTTGTTCCAACCAGTCTGAAAACACTGAAAGAGAAAATGAAAAAGAAAAAAGAATTTTATGAGTATTTTATAAAGAGATTCTTTTTCAAAAATCAGTCAAATTTTTTCCTTACTACAACATAGTGCATCTATAATGTATCTATATATTTCACTTCGGTTCAACTTCCTTCAGTACAAAACAGAATAATAATAAGGTCAACTAGTGACTACAGATATCAGTCACTGATTATTCATTTAAATTCACATTCTGTCGTATAAGTATTCTTTGTGTATAATAATGGAATACCACAACAAAACAATATTATTTCATGCTTGTTGTGCTGCACATAGCTGTGTTCCCTTCAAAACAAGCCATTTTAGCATGAAAATATTCAGTGATTACTTTACTTAAAATTAAAAAGCAATGCAGTCTCCTGAATAACATTCAGCACCATGGCACAGGAAATGAGGAGGGATAATGACCATAGATGAGGCTCAGCCATAGTAATGGCATTAATATTTAATTCACATTAACTCGTGCCGGAGACCTGAGACATGGGAGAGGTCAGACAGGAACTGAATTTGCTGCACGTGCTCGTGAAATACTTCTGCAAGCTAACCCAAGGGTATCAGCAAAGGCATACTAACATGGTCAGAGCCCCCACCCACCACCACCACCATTTTCTGTGATTTTGCAGCGGAGGCTCCTGGGCTTCAGCCTGTGCATTGAAGCCCCCCCCCCCCACTCTATCTTCGCCTTCATGTTTTGTTCAGACAGATGAAACGCTTCCATTTCGATACCTGTGCAGCCGCTTATGCTTCATAAAGGGGTCCGGCAGTCTCTTCAATGGGTCCTGCAAGAGAGAAAAATGAAATGCAGGATGACAGAGCACACAGAGTAGACAACATTTTGTGATTCTGATATTTTTTTTCTGATTTGTGATTATTTATTTTGCAATTTCTACAAGTACAACTACAGGTACACAGAATTCCTGTAGTCGCCTATGAGATGCAAGTGAGCAAAGCTTGGGCTCGGAGTGCAGAGTTGCCTATTTATCTGGTCTTAAGGGCCTTGCTCAAGGGCCCAATCATGATATGAGCACTCAGTTGGCAACAGGATTTGATCTGGCAACCTTTTGGGCGCCGGTACAGATTCCAAACATGCTGAAATTTTCACTTCTTAAATTAATAATTAAAAAACACACTGGAATTGACTACTGTAGATAAGAATCTAGAGCAGGGTTCCCCAGTCCCAGTCATTGTGGGCCAGAACACAGTTTACAGATTTCCCTGTAATTTTTTGAGCTCACCACCTAATTGACCTATAAATTATATTTATAAAGGCACTTGAATTTAAATAAAGCATTAGTACATATTTTAATCATTGGGTCCTTATGCCAAAAGAATACAGCTACAACCTGAACTCACATGCAGATACACTCTTACCACGTAAGGTTCCTTTCCTCCTGGACCTGTAACGGTGGACTAGCACGCCTACTAGCAATATCCCTGAGACCAGTAAGACCGCCAGGGTAGAGACACTGGTAATGGCTGCCAGCTTCCAGACATCAGAAGAGTCATCCAGAGACTCACCTGTAAATGAAAAACAGTGAGAGAGAATCCGAGAAACGAGGGGCTATGCAGTGATCTGATATTAGATGAACTTTGTAACGTGTTGGAATAGTACAGGGTAATTGTACAGTGACCTCATTTAAAATGTGCGGCAGTGTGATGAATGCCTTTTTAATTTTTAAATTTCTTTTCTAAATTTCCAATTCATGACCAGCTCTTAAAAGAGCAAATAACACCTTAAACATCACCACAAACAAAATGTCACTCTGAAATGATTTATTGTAACAGCAAGGATGAACAGGGTGCATTCGATATTGTTGATCACTTGATAACTTCAAGACGTAGCTTATGAACAATGAGGTCTAGTAAAAACAAAAGTTACAGGAAAAATTTAAAATTTGTAGTATCACAACACATTTTATTACTGGATAGTTATCTAAATTAACCAATATGGGGAGAATTGTTATATTGCACCCATATGCTGCTCCATGCTGGTCTACACAGCCTATTTTACACTTTGGATAGACAATCTTTAAGTTGCTTAGGTTCTAAAACAGATTCAGGTCCAAGCTTTGGCTGGTCCCCTACAAGACATTGACTTTCCACACTGTCAGAAAAAATGCATCTGCTTTAGCTATGAGTTTTAGCTCATTGTCTTGCTGAAACGTAAATTTCTCCTCCAGCCTTGAGTCTAGGTTCCTTGCAGACCAAAGCAGGTATGCCCTTAAAAATGACCTTGTACTGAGCTCCATGCTCTTTGTATTTTATTTTGATAATATTGAAAAAACAGTGTGATGATGCTGTCACCATCCAGTTTCATAGTAGGGAGGGATCATCTCACCAAGATGAATGGAAAATCAGGAGTAACTCATCACATTAAGGGAAAAATGACTGATTTGCTGAAAACTGCAGTCAATACTTACATAGATTCATGCTAACTATAGCACTCTATTTCCTTTGATAAATTCCTTTCTTGACTGAAGCAAAGAGGTGAACTTGTACCAGTGTTTCTCAATCTGGTCCATAGGGACCCCCAGACAGTCCATGTTTTTGTGACAGACAGATACAATTAATGTGGTGAGTTTTACAATTAATTAGTTTGACAATACAATTAGCTTGGTGAGTTTTAGCTATTTACATTCTTTTAAAAAAAAAAATGCAAATTATTTGCATGTTTACAGTGTTATGTAGGTATTGTAGATTACAATTTAAAAATGTTAACAAATGCAATGAGTAAACACTACCACTAACCTTGTGTACAAATAATTAAAATGTAGTAGTAGTAGTAATAGTTTATTATTATTATTTATTTATAGATATATTAATTTCATTTTGATTATTAAGGCGTTCCATACAACTCTGCATATTGCATATATTGTACAACTACAATAAGGAGACTAAGGAATGCATATTGTAAATTTGTAATGAGAACATAACAATAGAGAAACATTTATATTACACATATAATTGTGTATTACAATGGTTGTAGGTGTATATCATGATAATACATAACCAATATTCAGTTAAACATAATACGTAAAAAATAAATAAATAAAAAAGAATGTTCCGCAGTAAGTATAACAGTAAGGCACAGCAGTCATTCCTAATATGGATACACGCGCATTATAGATTTTATGACAAAATTTCTCATGTGTTATGCTAATATTGTCTTGGCAAGTGTCACTTACATGTCTCACATGACGGAGTTTTAGGAAATTCTTCGCACATGGAACAGGAAACACACTTTCCTACATCCACATTCCAGAAATACCCTCTGTGGCACTGATCTGCAAAGAAAGATACAATAAAACATGCTCCTTAAGTCTCAGAAGTATAACGCAAATCTATTAAATGTTACATTACTCAAAACAGAAGTCTGTTTCTGTGTAACATTAGAACAGTCTAACGCATTTTTATAAGCATTATGAAAAACTGGGCGAGAGTTTGCGGATAATCCGAAATAATCTGCCATGTTCGCAAATAATGGCTGATAATCAGTAATTTTAGTGCACATATGCTTTGAATTTATTTCCTAGATTCAATGTGATGGATAAACTAGTCAAAGTGATTAAGTAAAAAATAATCATATGCATTAAATGCCAAGGTACAGAAACGGTTTTAAAAACTTCACAGTGCTGCATATTGTACAGAAAGCCAAAGATCTCCATTAAAAACACCACTAAGTACAGTTTACGTGAATTTTATTAATGGATTGCCTGTGTGGATTTTCATTAGTCTGGTTATTATATAGTTTTAAATATATAATATGATTATATACGAAGTAAAGTGGAAGGATATACATATATCTCTGCGCTATTTCTTTACTGCCTCTTTGCACCTTGCACGCCCTGTTACTGTGATGTTAAGTGTTACTATATGTTACTATATGTTGCACCGGAGACATGGAGAAACATTGTTTCATCACTCTTTGTACATGTATGAAGCTGCTGATGACAATAAAGTGACCTTGAACCTTGAACACCTTCTGTGTGTGGGCTGGTGTGTGGCTCTGTGGCTCAGGCCTCTGTGCCTGTAATCGGAAGGTCATTCTGGTGAAGTGATGCCCCCAGCGGGGGCTAGAGCAAGGTCTTCCCCCCCAGGTACTCTAGGAGCACTGGGTGGCGGATGACCTTGTACTCTCACCCATAAACGCATCTGTGCGTCATGGAGAGGGGATGGGATACGTGAGGGTTCCCCTATTTCCCCCCAGAAATTAAGGAAGTATCACTATTTTATATAGTTATCTACCACCTTTCTATAATACATGCACAAACTTTCCTGTACATAATCACCTTTAACATTACTTAATTTGTAGGTATTTTTTGACACAATCTACAGTCCTCAGTTCCATTCAGATAGGGGTATATGGACCCAAGGCTGCAACCCCTGCAAAGCAATCATAGGCTTTGTAATTTCAAAATCATGCCTGTTGGTATAAAGGAGCTCTTCATTGGTGATTTATTAGTTTGAAGTCTTGGAAAAGCTGTCACAAATGAAATGATCCAGTAAAATAGCTCTCCAACTCTATAGACCCTCACATCCATTTTCATCATGCTTAGCTGAATTTAGACAAAGTCGTCATATAAACATTAGCTCTGTTCACACCTGGTATAAACCTGTAACATGTACCAATGATAAAATGTATACACATAATACTTTTTATCCCACCTTGCATCTGTAGGATATAAGATTGCACGATATGTCATCATCGTGATGTGTGCATGCGCAATAATCACATCGCATTTGTCGGCAATCCTCTGTCTCTGCTAACACAACACAGCAACACTACCAACTTATTTGTTACACTCTATTGGTAGATAATAACAAAGTCTATTTGGCTATAGTTTATTTTGGGTAAGTTCATCTACTTTTTTCTTTTATTAATATCGCAATATTACTTTAAGACATTTAAGACAATTTGATACTGTGCAGCCCTAGTTACAGTTCTTGGTCTACTTTTCAATCGCACTCTGTCCTAGACCTCCTTAGGAAGTGGCTCTTAAATGTGAAGACTTTGTCTGCCCTTTAACATTCAACTTACAAAACATGTTCAAACAAAAAACATTCAACTTTGTTCAAGACAAAAAATTACTGAGCAAAATGCATTTGTCTGTGGGCATTGTACACTTTGCGCATTGTTCTCTTTGATTATTACTCAGGAATTTTAGAAACCTCTTAAAATTATTGATGTGGACCTTTGTTGTCTGATATGAAATAAACTAACTAACTCAGCATATTACTCCATAATATGTGGTATATATAATTATATTTAACCAGTTCAGGCTCCTCACTTTCCATTAAGTTTTGATTGGGCAATAATATGTTGAACCAATATAAGACTGAATAAATGCAAATTTGTATGCCAATTCATTTTTGACTGGAATACAAAGTCACCACTGCATCCCCGTACTGAACAAAAGCACGGAAAATGGATAGAAAGTTTTCACCAGTTTCGAGACATTCAGAGAAATGGAAGGAAATAACATAGGACAATCAATCTATGGAGCCCAGTGTGGGTTTCTGGTTCTTTAAGTGTGTTGGGGATTTCCGCTAACCTAAGACGCTGACAGTGTGAGAAATGCACACTTGCTCCCCAGACTGTCTCTCAACCTGCGTAAGGTGTGAGTGAAAACACGCCTGCAGTGCGGAGTATGTATCGCTCTAAAGCATCCCGAGATCTGCATTATGCGCCACAATACACCTTAACGTTTTTCCTTGGCCTACAAGCTAGAAACCAAGTAGGGTGCATTATTACCGGCTGAGTGTTCAGCTGCACTGTTGACTCCACGCAGTGTAGTGAAAGTTCCATTCACTTTCAGAAACATAAAATGCGAATAATGACTGAAAATCCACAACAGCACCCCAAATTTAAACATATTTTAAAATAAACAAAGTATAAATGAGAAGTTTCTATGCACAAAGCTGTCATACTGCTCCTCGTTTTCCGAGCAGCACATCGTGCCGACGGGTTCCTCGCTGCGGCTTTGGAGGGAACAAGAGATTCATAACGGACACAACTGAAGTACTTTGAAAATGAAACATGCAGGTCATGTCCTGTGGACAGTTCTTGTGTAAAGACGAGCTCAGAAATGAGTGAGCAGGAAACTGGGACAGCATTGCATACAGTAAGTATATGGCAGAGCAGGAAGTTACTGCTGGCTTTTCAGTGAAGCTGCTTCTTTTTTTGCTGAGATCCGCAACCATTCAGAGAAGTCAGAGAACTGCTTATACTTGCAAACAAACTGTATGATTTCGTAATCGGTCTTTTCTTCATAAACTTGAGTAGCCTGTGTTTATCGATCACCACTGCTTAACAGGTGGTAAATCCCAAAAAGCTTTTGAACATGGCTATATAAAGATACACTTTCACAAACTGCCATCACTTTATGTTGGCAATATATTCCCTCAATGTGGTGATTTGAATGAAAAATGCTCATAGTGCGGTCATATGTGGAGATGGGTAGCTCCGGTTCTGAAAGTAAAAATCCCGGCCAAGATTTTAATTGAACCAACCAGCTGAGTAATCTGTAACTGTACCTCTTTATATACTCAGCTGGTTGGCTGAACCAAAATCATAGCCTGGATTTGTACTTTCTGGGCCTGAACTATCCACCTCTGGCCTGTGCTCACTCAGAGTTC
>JABJVO010000042.1:17057401-17070568 GCA_026770805.1 Boulengeromyrus knoepffleri | reverse complement strand
TTTTCACAGCTTTGCTCATGCACTGCTTCCTGTGGGTGCCCTCAGTAGCAGGCCAGTGTTTCTCACCCTGGTCCCTGAGGATCGAGTTCAGAAACACTGGACTACATGATACGTCAATATGTGACATGTATCATTATGAAATTTACAAGTTTCCAAGTAAACAGAAGAAGCCACTAACTGCAGTTCTCAGCAAAACAACAGTTTACTGTTAATAACAGTTTACTGTTATGTGAAGAGATACTGCTGTTACATCATCTTAGTCAGATGATCCATCCCTACCATCAAACATGATGCTGTGCTCTGTGATGGACTGACACCACATCCAAGCTGTTCCCCTGCCTCTTATACTTTGATGTGTGGGATAGAATTTAGTGTTACGCGCCGCTGCATGTCCAACTCTGCTCTATTTTTGTTGGTTTGCTTTATTGGTTTTGGATTTATTGTGTATGGCAGTTTTGGTTATTGGTTTGCTGATTTTCGTTTTGCACCTTTTGTACTTTTGCTTTGGTTAATTGCATTTCTGGTTTTCGATCTCCCTACTCTTTTGCTCGCCCACTCGGACACTGTATTTTCAGATTGTGTGTTTGAATCGGTGCGTACGGAGAGGCTGCCATTTTTGTTCTTGCGAAGCGTGTTGGTTTATTGTTCGTTTGGTTAGGGAATCAGGTTTTAGGATTGTTGTTTTGTTTCCACTTTGTTTTGTTGCACATAAGATTAGGTTAGCTTTGCTCCCCAAACCCTTTCCCTTTCTTCTCTGTCCAATCTTAGACTGGAACTTGTAACAGAAATTGGGGGCTCATCCGTTCCTCTGTTTTTGTGTGTTTGTCTTGTGATTTTTTCTGTGTGGGGGGGTGCTGTGGTAGTGTGTGGTCATGGTCCAGTTCGACCTTGTTGCTATTACCCTCTACCACACACAGGAGCAATTTGATCGGTGCCGTAAGGACGACCTGCTGGAGACAGCAGGTTTCTTTAATGTTTCAGACAACCTGCTGGAGTTAGCAGGTTTCTTTAACGTTTCGGACGACCTGCTGGAGTTAGCAGGTTTCTTTAACGTTTCGGACGACCTGCTGGAGATAGCGGGCTTCTTTAACTTTTCGGTCCCCGCTGAGGCTTCCAAGTGAGCTATAAAATAGGTTGTCAAAAACACTAATTCGGCAGAGCTGAAGCCTGTCGATTCCTATATCACGTCACGAATGGCAAAAAGAAGGGAAACACCCTTATCTCACTCCTTTCCTGCATCCAAACAAATTTTTGAATGACTGGTGGAAGCGCTCTAACGCTCCTTGGCTCTCCCGGTTATAAGCGCTGGACACAGTATGACGAACACCTAACTTAGGGACGACTTGAGCAAATAGCTTTGAGGTAAAGTTGGAGCCCAGGTCCAACTGAACGAATTTAGGAAGCCCAAAAGTGGTACTGAATTTAACCAGGCTTTTAATTATAACCCTAGTTGTCAGGCTACGGACAGGAATGGCCTCCAGAAAACACATGAGGGTAAACAAATAACTATTTCCAGAGTGAGTTTTTGGCAAAGGACCCACACAATTGATCAGCACATGCTCAAAGGGTTCCCCGATGACGGGGATGGGACGCAACAGAACCGGCACAATGGCCTGGTTCAATTTCCCCACAACCTGACAGGCATGACAGGACTTGCGCTAGGCACCCCACGACCCTGAACCGGATAAGTGCTTGTAAGATGGATCAGTGAAGAACCGTTCTATTCTATTCTATTCTATTCTTTAGTAACATTTTACGAGGCAGTACAAATAATATAGGAGTACACTCTTACTTAATGTATTAGTTAACCAGAAACTTAGTACTGATCCCATGTTCGTTCATCATTAATCAGTCATAATGGTTCACGTATTTCACGCAGGAAGCATATTTGTTCATGATTTGGACTTGAGTAGTAACTGAGTTACTAAGTTACTTGTGCCCTCTCAAGTAAAGTGTTACCCTATATTATATTCTAACCAGAAAGGGTGCAAAAATATTCTATTAACCAAAACATAAAGGACACAAAATGACCAACCACAGCAAATTCCAAGTTTGACAAAGGTAGTAAAACTGCTGCAACTGGTAACATTTAAGCTATTTATTGTGAAATACCTCACATATGTCGTCTTCACAGACAAGTACAATTAGTCTAATACATTGCACAGAGCAAATTTGATGTTGGCAGTAGTCAGCAACAATGCTTTCTAACGGCTTGAAAGCATGCAGTAATGTACAAAAATGCGTTATGATGCGATATGTGACAAATTTCCATATGAGAACAAATCCAATAAATCCAGTAGAAACTATATTTTAAAATAAAGCATATTATTTTTTATACAGCCACATAACACAGAGACATCTGAGAGAAGGTGCCAGCAGGTGAAAACTGAAAATTATTTTCTGCCATTGATTATGGGATTTTGGTAAAAAATCTCCTGAAGAACTTTGTTTTTGAAGCTTTCATTTTGGTACATAGTTTAGCAAGGTTTTTGTAGACTAATCTTTTTGTGACAAAATTAAGGGTGAAATTGACTAATATGGAACTGCTGAAAAATCATTGCACTTCAATAGATAATTTCAGTTTGGTTTTAAGAGAAATAATCACAAGCAGGCAATAAGGGAAAGAAATATCCTTTACTTTCACTTAAAAATATTAAAATGTGACATTTCTGGACAGAGAAATCATAAATTCAATATGACACGTCTTGAGACAGTTTTTACTCTTTCCTCCAGTTGCTGCGCTTGCCTGCTGCTACCCACAGTACTGAAAGAGGAGGCCTGGGGGGCTCTGATTCAGGCCAGAGCTCACATTTCTGGGACCAGGGTTTGAGTCTGTGCCATGGCTCCATGCCATTGCTGCATCTTCTCTCCCTGTCGTCGTGGGGTTTCCTCCGGGTACTCGAGTTTCCCCTACAGTCCAAAGACATGCTGAGGTTAATTGGAGTTACTAAGTCGCCCATAGGTGTGCATGTGTGAGTGAACAGTGCCAGAGTGTACCCTGTGATGGGTTGGCACCCCATCCTGGGTTGTTCCCTGCCTTGTGCCCATAGCCTCTGGGATAGGCGCCGGACCCCCCTGACCCTGAATAGGATAAGTGGTTACAGATAATGGATGGACAGAACAATCCCAGATGACTCAAATTCATTTAAAGCAATACAGGATTAGTGTCTTACCTGGAACAGGACATGTACAGACTGGGAAGACCTTGAGCTTAGAGATGCGAATTCACAGTGCCAGGGTTACCAGTATAACACACGTGTGCCATCAAACATGACTGTCATGCTTAAAAGGTACTCTTGGACCTGAATGACCATTGGCTGCTCAGCAGTGCTGGTTCTAGAGTCTAGACCATTTCAACTTGGGGGCAGACTGGGGCCAATTGTTCTGTTATGGGGGCCAGATGCATTTGACTATAATGTCCTTCAAATATTACTTCCATTAGATTGCCAGCATTCAGAAGCAAAAGACAGTTTTGAAACCAGGTAAGTTATGTTTTGCAGTCACATTTTACAGTTTTCACAAATATGTAACCCACCTTTATTTATTGTTTAGACTGTCTTGCTTCCACAAGCTTGATTATTTTTTCTGTTGTTAACTTCGCTTTTCACCAACTGAATCAACTTGACCACTCGGCATACCCACATTAAGAGTCCAACAACAAAATCTGCTTATATTTCTGTTTCGCCTGTTCCCAGTGCACAAAATTTTAGCCCACATATATAAATTTAAATACATATAATCATCTTCATCATCATCCTCATTATTTCATTCATTCATTTCAAAGCCATGTAGCGTACATATTTGAGGGGAGCCACAGGGGGGGCTATGCATGTTGTCACAGGCATGGGCATAAATTACGGGGGGGATGGGGGGTTGTAACCCCCCCCAATAAATCAAAACCAGCTAATACAACCCCCCCCCCTCCAATAATCATCTTTCTCCCAAAATGGGTGGAGACCTCAACCCCCCCAATGTTCCAGGCAAAGTTACACCCTTGGTCACAGGTGCACTGCTCCCCCCACCCCACCAAAGATCCACCCCTGTTGCTCAAACCAAAGAAACCCATTCGTTTCTCATGAGAAAGTTAAAGCATTCAGGGGGGACGTTCATACACGCTGGAGGGTTGTGTGTCAGCCGTCCTATGTGAAATACTGTAAGGTATTTTTCCTCTTATTATATTTCCTGCCTGGGGAATACACATGGGTTTGGCACCAGTATGACGCCATAGACTCTTTTTCACCGATTGATTTTCCAAACTTTGCAGACACATTGTATTGGTGATGATCTGGTCCTGTTTAAATTTTGAGACAAAATGCACCACAATTTAAACATTGCTGCATAGTGGTAGCAAAGGGAATGATAACTGCAGATGACATTTAACTTTGTGGACATAACGCAAAAAGTTTTGATAAATCTTTTTAAAATTTTGCAGACACATAGCATAGGTGAAGAACTGACACAGGGGTGTTTTAATGCATGGGCTTACTGGGTCTGAAGCCCAGGGGCTTTGCTATAAAAAGGCCTCAACTAATCTTGCTTAATGAAATTTTAAACCTGGAGTTGCCATCCATCCTGAAATGAAAAATAAAATGCCATGTCCCACTTTGAAACAATAAGTAAGTTATCCTGTTGTCTTGTGTCTGGATTGACATACAGTTTAATCCATATTGCATGACCGATCCCCCTTAACTTGTTTAACATTTAAAAAAAATATATATTGTAAAAAAAAAATTATAGTAGGGGCCCCCCAAATAACCCTGGGGTCTCTGACCATGTAAATGAGCCTCTAGCACTGCATAGAAAAGAGCAGCTTCAGACCCAAATCCCATTCAGCACCAGGGCTATTATAGTTTTCAAATTTACATTAGTTTTCATTTTTATTTAGTCTTCCATTTTAATTGACAGTTTTAATTCAGTGTCAGCTTCTTTTAAGGGTGTACCAAAAGTTTTAGTGTCGTTTTAGTTTTCTGAACATTTATAGTTTTAGTTTAGTTTTTATTTAGTTTCAGTATTAATTTTAGTTTTCAGGTATCAAGTTGTGATACCACATTGGAAGTGACTTACATGCTTTCACCCTGCACATGAAACACCTAAGAAGAAAGTGGTTTCTTACCTCAAAATTGCCTTCCAAACTCCTCACAGGACCTGGATTATTGATTCTCCCATTTGCTGATTACAATATGTACACACTTGATGTGATTTGGCACTTTTGGAGAAAGACTACTTGGGTGTATCCCAGTGAAAACTGTCACGCCCTTATCGTGCTATTCCTCCTGTTTTCCACGCCCCCTCGTTTACCTCGTGTGCCGTTCCTCCTGTGTGCCACGCCCCCTCGTTTACCTCATGTGGAATCCTTCTGGTTACCAGCTGTTTTTAATCTTGCCTAATTGATTCTGTGTATTTAAGTGCTTTCCTGGGAGTCTTTCCCCAGTCTGGTCATTAACATCATAACGATAGTTCTCCCGCGGCTGTTTCCCTGCCCTGCACACCAGATTCGTGGCAAAAGCCCTAGGGAAGTAGTGGTTAAAGAGTGGGGAATTATGCCTTTAAATATTAAAGTAAAGCAATAAGACAATTATCGTACAAAGCATAGACAGAATACTGAAACAAAGTTTAATACAACAATTTCAAAACACTCAAAATGCCGAAATCAATAATATTTCACTCAACAGTGAATATGTGAATGATTCTAAAATAATATGCAATGCCAACAGCCATGTTTTAACCTTGACAATAGGTATAGGAATGTGAAGAAATAAAGAATAAAAGTGTGATTTTTAGCGCAAAACCAACTTTTTATTAAACCGTTTACTTCGAATATTTTGAAAGATCTGGGATATTAAATAAAAGTTAACGCTGAAGGAGGCGATCGAAGCTGCGCTCCGGCAAGGTGCCAAATTAATCACAGAAATTTTTTATTAGTAATCGTTGTTTTAAAATGTGTTGTTTTGATTTAATGTGTTGGAACTAAATACTAGATAGAATTTAAATGGGTGATGGTACAGCACGCCACCCCAACCCCACCGCTGCTCGCCTATGTGCTATGTTAATAGCCTGTCCCACATCAGCTGCGCCACGCGGCGTAAAACAAGTACTGCAGATGATCAAAAGATTCATTTCACGTCAATGCTCTGGAAAAAGGTCAGACTGATTAAAATACAAAGGGATAACTACGAAAATCATAACATGAAAGTAGGTTTTGAAGACCACGAACTTTCCCAGGTAGTACGTCATAAACACCAGAAATGAAACAATATATGACACTTTGCGACCCTTGTTTCCATAGCAATCGGGAAAACGCTGCAGTCGGGACAAGCCCGAACTTCCGGGTTCGTCGCGAGGTCGCGAGGGGGCGACTTCCCCCAGTGGGCTTGCGAGCTGCGTAGCAATTCATTGACAATGAATGAACACAGGGGCGGAGGTTTAATATTAACATTGGGAGGGACGAGTATGTCGGGGGACATTCTAAATCGTGGAAAAGCTTAATGTGGTTTAATGTACCAAAACAGCAACCAAAAATCACAAAATTTCTCACAGACATATCTGGTCATAAAGACTTTCACCTGACAAAAAAATCAAAACCGAAATGCTAGGAATATGGACTTTATCTTACGTTAAGCGTTTTCTTCTCCATTGACGCCCATTATAAGACTTTTTGTGACTTTGATTTTTTTTTTTTTTGTAATTTTAGGTTTATAATGGAATATAAGATTGCTTGCGTGAGAGTCTGAAAGCCTGGGTATCACGCCAGATGTGTGAGAGCTGGCAACCCTGCTTTCCGTGTGCGTGCTCTGACGTTCGGTGTCTAGGATTCAGTATTACTCAGGATTAGGAGCCACTTGCATTCATAATGATTAATTTCTTTTTCCCCTTACAGTCCGTTGCCGCGGAACATTATGAAAGCAGCACAGAAACCCGCAACCTGATATTTATCCGCAACTGTATTTTCAAAATAGCTGATTTGCGTGGGAAAACCACAAACCTGGCAACTCTGTCTCTCTTCGTGTCCTGCCCCGATCGTCCGCTCCTTCCGTGTGCCACGCCCCCCATTAACCCCGCGTTTGTGAAATTTCTTCCCTGCTTCATATTTTACAGTAAACTGTTTGTGGTGTTAAACATAAGAACATAAGAAATTTACAAACAAGAGGAGGCCCTTCGTCCCATCAAGGGATTTTTATAAAACAATGCTATCAAACATTTTATTGTATATATTAAGGCCCCCGGTTTCATGCAATCTGGATAGCACTTTCGGACAGAACAGAGATTTAAATCAGTAGAAATTTTCATATTATCTTTCATCTTCCTAATCCCTGCAATGAATAGGACTATTAAACTTTTTGCCATCAGATAAAGTAGTTTATTGCAGATTGCTCTGGCGATTGCAACAGTGCATATTTTTAATTGGCATTTATAGATAATTTTATTAAATCCCATATTGTTCAAATCCTCAAACAATAACCATATCGTTTTGGAACTATTTTATATTTAATTGTATTATGTTATCAGATTTTACAAAAATAACAATAAGCAACTTTGAAATAAAGACTTACTGGAAGATACATTGTTTTTTCGCAATAAAGATGCAGAAATTTTATTGTAATCACCGAGACTACTAAGAATACAGAACTAAAAGCAGCACAACATAAATGACAAACTGGAATCAGAGCTGGAAACATTGCCGTTTATTTTGAAATGCTGTGGTTTTGCAGTGACATCTTGTGGTTGAATTGCACCTAATAATACTAGTGCACGGAAGTTATAAAAAATTAATTATTCATATATTTTTTAAAAATGTATTCTGAAATAAACATGATCCATTGGGAAAAGAACCATGAAACAACTGGAATTTTACAGGGATTCTCCAGATTGTTTGTAGATTTTGAAATACAATAATTGTTTTCTTAATTTTAAACCTAAATTAGGACATTTTTCTAGTGTTAAGGCGATATTATTCTAAACATTTTGAAATTTGGACATCCTTCAAATACAATAACAAAAAACCCACAAATGCAATAAATAAATACACAAAAAGGTACCGAGCTTCAAGATATTGACCAGTGGCTCAGTGTTAATAAGTCCAGTGGTTTAGCATAACCTTCTTTTTTCATGCATTGCTTCCATATGTCCTCTAACCACCTCCTCTGGTTTGGTTTGCACAGTCCTGGAACCTATTCACACCATACAGCGGCAACACAGGAGCAGCACAGGGTTGGGGCACAACCTGCATGAGATGCCAGTCCAGAGCAGGGACTTTATACTATGTGCAATTTATGTGCCAGTCAGCCTAACTGCATGTGTTGCCTGTGTTAGGAAACCTGCACAACACAAAGAGAGCATGCAAACTCCATACAGACATCGCAAAGGCAGGATTCAGTCCCCCAAGCCTGGAGGTGTAAGTGCCACCTACTGAGTCACAATGCCATCTTAATTATGCTTCAGTTTTAATTGATTTATAAGGTTGATTTTGGGTAATGTTATTATATCTGATGTTGTCTCGCACCGTAATGATTTAGCATGTGGTTAATGTATAGAGCTCTTTTAAAATTGTCAGAAAGCTACTATTGAAAAACTGCCAGTCAGATGTGAACTTCGTATTCCAAAGTAAAAATGTGTATACATTTAATCAAGTTGGTTATTTGACTATTTGACTAAAAGTTTGATTAAATGTAAAGAAAACTATTACTTTAAAAAAAAAAAAAAATCTTAATTAACCATCTGTTCAAATTCAATAATAAATGTAGCAGCAAGCCAGCATACCAAACCATTTTCCTCAAGATTTCATTTGCGTTGTCTGAATCCCATCGTTGATTCAATATTATTCTCTCTCATAGTGTATGGAGTAAACCTATTCCTGTCAGTTTATCTCTCCTGTATCAGCTGGAATAAGGACTTTTTAACCTGCATATTGCTCTTTGTACCACAACTATGCCACTGCTGAAACATCCAGCATGACACACCTGAATGACTACTGCCCAGTAGTACTAACCTAATTCACCACAAAGTGTTTGGAGCGACTGGCAATGCATCTCGTCGACAGAATTATTCCCAGCTTGCTAGACCCCTACCAGTGGAACAGGTGAGTGGATGATGCTGTTTCTCCGGCACACTGCCCTGGAACACCTGGACAACATAAATACTTATGCTAGGCTGTTATTCTGTTATTCTTTGACTTCAGCTCCTCCTTCAATAAAGTGGTACTGGGCAAGCCATGATAACAGTCAGGGGACTTGGTCTCAGCAACACCATCTGCAACTGGATCCTGGACTCCCAGGCAACCAGAACCCAGGAGGTGAAGATGGAGAAGAAAACTAGTTCTTCTCTGATCCTCAATACAGGACCCCAACCTCCTCGCCCCCAGGGATGCTGGCTGAGTCCATGGCTGTTCACCTTCTTCACTCATGACTGTATTGCAAAATTTAGCAACAGTCACGTCATCGAATTTGCAGATAATACTAGGTGGTGGGTCTGGTGGAGTGTTGCCATGACAACCACCTAACCCTGAACACCGCTAAAACAAAGGAGTCATTGTGGACTTCAGGAAGAACTCTAAAAGGCACACTCCAATCATCATTGATTGCTGCTCTGCAGTGGACAGACGTTAAGTTCCTGGCTCTACCGTAATACCACTGAGAGTGTTCTTACTAATGCTGTCACGGTATGGTATAGTGGAGGCACAGTTCATGTCAGGAAGGCAGCATTACAGACGGTTGTGAAGTCTGCCTAGAATATCACAGGACTGACATGCCTTCCATTGACCCGCTGCAATATAACTACTGCCATAACAACATTCAGTCTATAATTCAGGACCCTAGGCTCCCCAGCCACAAACACTTCACCCCCCTGTAGTCTGCAGCATCAGAACACTGGATACCAGATTCAAGGACAACTTCTTTCCCCAAGCCATTCAAATTTCCAACATCTGCATTGCCCTTAATAATCATATCAACACAATACAATGGCAATGGCACTATATAGAACAGTCACTGTACTTATCAGCCACCAGCTACATATTGTTTAATCGTTTTGCACTGCCTTCCACTGTTTTATGCAATCTGTATTGTTTTGCACAGTCTTGTAATGTGTTACACCTTCTTTACTGTTTTGCACTCTTGAATTTTGCAGCATAGTCTTTTAATGTCCTGCACTTTCTTGCACTGTGTGTTACACTTACTGTATTGTTTTGCACTGTTTTGTATTGTTTTACACTGTCTGTATTGTCTTGCACTGTCTGTAAACTTCATGACCGAGTGAGGCTGAACAAGTAAGCATTTCAATGCACATGGCCAATAAAGATGCTGAATTTTGCATCGTGAATCCTGTGCCGATGTTGTGAAGGCTAGTATGACACGGTGATAAGATTCCAGTAACACTGCATGCTGTTGGGCCTGAGAAGCACGCAGACGCAATGCCTCTGAAGGATCACCTTCATTGTTTAATTGCATCAGCTGGTATTGGTATTAAAACAATAGTGGATGTTAGAATGTTTCATTTTAAAAGAGCTGTCATCTTCTTTATTGAAATGACTCGACATTTCCACTCCCCAAAATGCCTTTTTTGCCCCCTTTATGTGGGTCTGCAGCATCAAAAACATTCTGCATTCTCTTGGCTTGTGCAGTTTGTAATGTTGATTCTTTCCACACTTACTGTGCTCCAGTTGACTGTGGTTGCTTTCTAACACTGATATGTTTAATTTTGTATATGTTTTTGTTAAATGAAACAATTTTTCTTTGTGAAGACAAGATTTGGTATTCCAAAAGTTTCCTTCCAAAAATTAATTTAATGTTGCCTTTACAGGAACTGTACATACTAGGTACATTTCTTTTAAAATAGTATAAACCAAACACTTTCAGGTTATCAAAGTTAAGAAGCATTTTTAATTTCATTATTTTTCTTTCCTTGATTTCATACAGTAGAGACATAATGTAGGGCTAGTTAGTCATGCTGCCATTTTTCTGAATGAAGAGTTGTTATATGGAAAAATGAAGAGTTTATTGTTTAATTGAAGGGTTATGTGTTTTTATTTTCTTAAATATAAAAATACCAAAACCATACTACTACCGTGGTCGAAAACTCATAACACATACTGAACATACTGTGGGAAAACACACAATCACACCCCTAGCAGTTACAATAAGTATTACAGTAATGTACAGCACTTTATATTGTAGCACAAACTATATGACGGCCTCCTTTTTGTGTACTCTGGCAATGTGTTTCAGAGTAGTCATCTGCTCTACTTTGAATCTTTCAAATTGAAGCCATACACGCTCCTCATGAGCTCATCTTTATTGATGAAGCAGTATTCAATTTGATTAGTTTTTCTCAGTTGCTTTGGTACATTTCTCAAATTATCTTTAACATTTGCAAAACTGTAAACAATTCGTACAAACAGCACCACATGATGGATTACCTGCAAAAGTAAATATTTATGTCAATGAACTTGTCAGTGTAACCAGGATGACAAGTCTTTGTGTCATTGTTCATGAAGAAGATGGTCAAAATGCTTAGCCGTATTTTCAATACAACAGTGTACTCTGTAAGTATTTTCTGATATAAAGTACGGCTAAGGTTTATGACGGCAATTTGCAGAATGTTAGAAAGAGTGATCAGATGAATTGCAAAAGTCCCTATTGCCATGAAAATGAACTTAATCCCAAAAAACCCATTTCCACTTCATTTCAGCCCTGCCACAAAAGGACCTGCTGACATCATTTCAGTGACATCTCTCGCTAACACAGGTGAGAGTGTTGATGAGGATATTTAGTGTTGAGGACAAGGCTGGAGATCACTCTGTCATGCTGACTGAGTTAGAATAGCAGACTGGATGCTTTAAAATGAGGGTAGTGCTTGAAATCATTGTTCTTCCTCTGTTAACCATGGTTTCCTGCAAGGAAACGCATGCAGTCATCTTTGCTTTGCACAAAAAAGGCTTCACAGGCAAGGACATTGCTGCTAGTCAGATTGCACCTAAATCAACCATTTTTTCAGATCATGAAGAAGTCCAAGGATAGAGGTTCAATTGTTGTGAAGAAGGCTTCAGGGCAGCCAAGAAAGTCCAGCAAGTGCCCGGACTAGATAGATAGATAGATAGATAGATAGATAGATGATAGATAGATAGATAGATAGATAGATAGATAGATAGATAGATAGATAGATAGATAGATAGATAGATAGATCGATCGATCACACAATGAGGCAAAGACTTTTGGAGGATGGCCTGGTGTCAAGAAGGGCAACAAAGAAGCCACTTTTCTCCAAGAAAAACATCAGGGACAGATTGATATTCTGCAAAAAAGTACAGGGATTGGTTTGCTGAGGACTGGGGTAAAGTCATTTTCTCTGATGAATCTCCTTTCCGATTGTTTGGGGAATCCCGAAAAAAGACTGCCCGAAGAAGAAAAGGCATGACACAGGACCATCAGTCCTGTGTCATGCCAACAGTATAGCATCCTGAGACCATTCATGTGTGGGGTTGTTTCTCAGCCAAGGGAGTGGGCTCACTCACAATTTTGCCTAAGAACACAGCCACGTAAAAGAATGAAACCAAAACATTCTCTGAGAGCAACTTCTCCCAACCATCCAAGAACAGTGGTGATGAACAATGCCTTTTCCAGCATGATGGAGCACCGTGCCATAAGGCAAAAGTGATAACTAAGTGGCTCGGGGAACAAAACATTGACATTGTGGGTCCAGGAAACTCCCCAGACCTTAATCCCATTGAGAACTTCTGGTTAATCCTCCAGCTGCGAGTGGACAAACAAAAACTCACAAATTCTGACAAACTCCAAGCATTGATTATGCAAGAATGGGCTGCCATCAGTCAGGATTTGGCCCAGAGGTTGATTGACAGCAGCCAGGGCGAATTGCAGAGGTCTTGAAAAAGAAGGGCCAACACTGCAAATATTGACTCTTTGCATAAACTTAATGTAATTGCCTTTGACACTTGTGAAATGCTTGTAATTATACTTATGTATACCATAGAAACATCTGACAAAAAGATCTACAAACACTGAAGCAGCAAACTTTGTGAAAACCAATACAGTGGTACCTCAGTTCTCAAACTCATTAAAGAGCTCGATCCGTGAACGCTGACCTAAGATAACTTGTACGCGCGGGGAAATGAGTCACGCGGCACGTCTCTCAGCAGAAACAAAGGGTAACGCTTCA
>JABJVO010000042.1:17034845-17055443 GCA_026770805.1 Boulengeromyrus knoepffleri | reverse complement strand
GGAAGGAGCGGACGATCGGGGCAGGACACATTGTTTGGATACATTTATTTTCTTACTTTACAAATTACTGTTTTGATGAATGTGCTTAGATGTGTTCAGTAAAGTATATGCTCTTCTCGTTTTAACCAGTTCATTTTGTGTTAAAATGATAACCAAAAAAAACATATTTAGGTGTAATTTTTTTGGGGCCGGGAACCAATTAATTGGTTTTCCATTATTTCTTACGGGGAAAATTCGATCAGAACTCGAAAGTTTTAGGATTCGATTCAGAGTTCTGAACGGATTAAGTTCGAGTTCTGAGGTACCACTGTACTTGTGTCATTCTCAAAACTTTTGGCCATGACTGTATAAAGTATACCTAATGTATACTAATGTAAGTGGAATATTGTAATATGAAGCATTACAGTAAGTATACAGTATTACAGTATGGTGCATATTGAAGGATTACATACCTGTTCTGTCTATGAAATGTTTGAATGATTGAGGACATAGATGTTCTCCCCACATTCAGCTGTACCCTTCAACCAGCCTCAGCCATTGTAAGGCCATGACTGAGGACATGGTCCACAATTGTGGCCCTTATTTCATCAGGAACGTGCCTCTGTTCTTGGCCTCTTCTACCTCTTCCTCTGTTTTGCTTCTCTACCCTTCTATCATGTAATCTTACTTCTCTTCTTCTTACCAGCTGTTGACCCTGTTAATTTCCTTGTTCTTCCATTGCCAGATTGTGACACTGTGTTGTGCTCTGTGAGTATATGCTTGCCAAGTGATGGTTTATGAGATGCACCTCTGAGGTGTTTTAGAGAACTGATTGATCACTGGTCGATGTAATGCTTTAAACATTCCCCTTTATTGATGAAGGTCAAGATTCACCTGAGAGCAATTCATCAGTTCAGGACACATTTATTTAAAAAATAATACAGAATATGCTTGATTAATTATGACAACTGGTTCAACCATTTTGCATGCAATGACTTACACAATGAACTAATGCCTAGATGTTTTGGGGGTAAGACTATTTAACAGGGTATCAGTATAATATATTTTGACCAACATGTCATAAGCAATTGAAAATGTAGGAATCAGTAGATGATTGTACATATTCATTTGCAGGATTGTGCCAAAGCATTTGCAATTTGACCAAAAGAATGAGACTTATTTATGATGTGCACAAGTGACTCAGTGATGTCGAGGTTGTGCAAGTAGCTATGAAAATTTCATTCATGATCTGAGAAATGTACCAAAGTGACTGAGAAAGACGGAAGGCTGGTATAATTGGCCATACAACATCATGATCCTTCTGGCCTTCCTCGATGGTCTCCGAGAACAGATAAACCAACTTCACCAAAGGGAGCCAGCACAACCACACTCTCTGAAAAAAGGGTAAAAATTTTTACCTTTGCTTCACACTGGGGCTGTACCCTGAAAGGTCTGCAATTTGTACCCTTAGCTGAAGGGGAGGTAATTGTGCCATCTAATGTACAGAAATGGACTCTGAGGAACATTTCTGTACCATTGATGATGCATTAATGTTGTTAGTACCTTTGGGATGTTCCTCAGAGTCCATCTCTGTACCTTAAAAGGTACTATTACAAGGGTACAGACCTAGTGACAAGCAAAGGTACAAATTTTTCCCTTTTTTATGAGTGCAGAGCACCCATGCTACTCTGCCATTTGGGAAAATGTCAGTTTCCACCAGGCTGCTCTGGTTCGTGACTGATTCACCAACAACCCAAGATTCAGTAACATCTTTCTGCCTGCATATTCTCCCTTCCTTAACCCCACAGAGGAGATTTTTCTCAGCATGGCAGCGGAGGTCTTTGACTGAGACCCTGTGTTTACCTTCAGGCCACGGAGGAAACTTGTTTGGATATTACAATTGAGGATGGTCAGAGATGGATAATACATGACTGGGGTTTTTTCCCCCACTGCTTGGCCACGGCTCATAATGCCTGTGATGACGATAAGTCTCTGGCCTGACCCAGACCTGAGACAGGATGCTGATTTCTTATTCTTTCTATGTGTTTTTGTACAAACTTTTTTTTATTTGTTTACAGTTCATTGGTTGGGAAATTGTACTGTTTTGTAGACTACATTAATGAAGAAAACGCATAGTGAAAATTGCAGCATTGCTCATTGCAGTAACAGGTTTTTACGTTAGGGTTTTGAATTGATCTCAGCAGGGTGTAAGGTTATGTTGTAGTTTATGTGTATTTGAGGACTTGTGTGATGTCTGAAGGCAAGGCTTAGTTTTGATGCATGATTACATGATTTTGAGTAGAGAGTTTGGTTTTGACCTCGAAGTTTGGGGAGTGTGCCATTATGCATATCCGTTTAGAGTTTTGGGAAATAGAGCACAATTTCAAGAAATGTGACTTGGCAATCAAGAAACTGTAATCAGGTGAGATTTAAGCAACATAGGTTGACCATGTTGTAAACCATGGGTTGACACTGAGAGAGGCTGGACAGAGTTCAGCCCAACCTCAGCCAGATGCATATGTCATATGAATCTGGATTTAACCTGACAAAGTAAGAAAAAGAGGGAGAAACAGCATTGGCCACAAAGGAATTTTGAACATCCTGGGCCGACATGGTGGGAACATCACAACGTGTGCTGCAGTCACTCAGAATGGGGTCCTCCACTGCCATACCACCTTAACACAACACACATACTCACATTTTTGACGGTCTACACAACAGCATCACAGCAGACCAAATGGATGCAGAGCAAATGAGATACATTGTAATCTAGGACAGGGTATTCTTCCACTGATCTGCTCTGGTCCAAAACAGGTTCCATCAGCATCCACAATTTTCATTCCGATACCTTCCACATTGCTCTCCCTTCCTTAACCCAATTGAGGAGTTTCTTTCAACAAGGTGGTGGAAGGTTTTTGATCTCCAGTCCTGTGACAGGGTAACCCTCAATAAGCCATGGAGGAGGCCTGTGACCAAATTGATGCAGGGTTTGTCCAAGGATGGATTGGCCATTGAAGATGATTCTGGCTTTGCTGTTTTGCAAGACAGGACATAGTCTACAATGTGGACAAAGTGGTGCAGCCAGATTCAACTAGGCAAAGAGATGATGCTTAGGGCTTTTTTAAGTTCATGCTTTCTTGTTTGTCTCCACAAATGTTTTTTTCTGTTCTGTTTCATGTCCTATGTTCTGTTCTGATTTTCAGTGCAAAATGCAACATTTTGAAAATGCATGGTTGTACTGACTGATTTTCAATGTCAAGACAATTACGTATTTTTCTCAGTGTGCAATACTGGTATTGTGTGTTGCGTTTGGTCAATATAATCATGTACTTCAACAATATCTCTGGAAAAAAATCAAACCTGGACTATATCATTAGAACAGTAGAAATTTGGAAAGTGTTTTAGATCGAGCACAGCAGTGTGTAAATGGTTCAAACTGAATCAGATTGTTTGAGCCACGTACATGCCATACGGTAATAAAATTGGGTTTTTATAAATGATTGTATGGTGTTTAATTTTTCAAAAGATTTGAAGTGTTTTGCTACTTGTGTGTGTGGTTGTGTGAATTGTGTGTAGTGTTTTGACAAGATGTACCATGTTTTCAAAATCCTGCTTTAGAAATCATAAAAACTGGAATGCAGCAACACAGGTAATCTCTTTGCTTGGTAAATTGGAGTCCAACAATCAGCAAAGAAACCAAGGAAGAAGCAGAAGAAGAAATTGTAAGAGGACAGGAATAGGTCATGGGGTAAGAAAAGGAAAAGATGTCCCTGGCTTAGGTGGGGGCAACATCACGCTGTGACAATGTCACAAATAACATACATCCATATGGACGGGATGATTTACTTCATGCTATGTAGATGGCCTGTGATGACATATAGAGTACTTCCCAGGTCGATTCACCACCACAGGGGATACTTCCCAAGCTGTCTTACCAGGGAGGATGCAGCTTATGACGTTGATGAGGCCCTTTGGCCTGACCCAGTCCAACAACAGGGTGCAGAGTTAATTTTTATTGTTAATTTTTTTTTACATTTTCAGTGTACGGAATGTGTTTTTATTTTTGTTGTAGAATTTAGAAATACACTATTGTTATTTTTTTGGTGGGGGGGAGGGGGGGTCACAGAGGGAGAGGCATTCCATTTAAGGGCGGTCCTCAGGTCATGAACGAGATCCATTCCCTAAGTCTGCATTCACAGTTTTGTTTCAACTGGTAACAAGCGTCGGTCAATACTGAAAGCTCCTCAAACCTCTTCATGCAGTCTGCAGTTAATGTCACTTGCAAAACTCACTCAAACCACCAGAACACTTCATTAATGTCTCAAAATAAGCTCATTCCACCATAACACTAGCAACAATTCTCACTCAGACACACTGACCTAAAAAACACTAACAGGGACCATTACATAAACGAAGAACTTTATCTTTTCAAGTGTGAATGATTTCTCACATAAATTATAGAATAAGAATAGGTCCTTTTCACTTTATCGACTATACTAAAGTATATGTAGCAAGAATGAATCAGAAATGCAGCAATTTGCATCAGTATCCTTAATTTTTTAATATTCAATTCAATTTATTTTTATATAGTGTCTTTCGCGACAGCCCCAAGGCGCTTTACATGGGTGTGTTGTGATAAGTGTAACATCATTGAGAACAATAAAAAAACAGAGAAATGGAAAGACAAAGAAATAAAAGAAAACCAGATAAAAACAGAGGAGAGGAACCAAAAACTCTCAGGCAGGAAAAAAAAAACCTCTGGGGGTCCAAGGTCAACTGGCTGATCACCCCCTGGGCATAATAACATTATAGGAAAAAGAAAAGAGTGGGCTTGCTTGCTATAAGCAAGGTGTAGACTGTAATCAAGTCAAGCCAATGTCCACCAATGAGTCGATTCTCTATGCCAGCCTGTGCAGGGTGCAGACTGAAGTCAGTACCCATGATGTTATCATTGTATATAGTAAGTAATGCACTTGTGACATGTAAGTGTCATGGGCTGCAGTAATAACTACAACAAAAACTGACATGTATAGTATCATCACTCATACTGTACAGTGATATGAGGGATCTAATTCTCTGTGTCTCCTGCATTTAGCCACAAGTTCTCAACAACATCACATCATATGTCTTCTCTGGTGATGCATTTTGGAAAGGATCCACTGGAATATCTAATCCAACCCTGGCAGTCTTCAGAAGAAGTGTCTCCACACCGCACATTCATGCCATCCAGTAAAGATGCACGGTGATCATAAACCTCCCACCTCCATGCAGAGAAACACTCCTCTGTGGGGGTTAGGAAGGGGCGGGGGGGTACTGAGGCAGGAATAGTGCTGAAATGCTGGGATGTGCAGCAAACCAGTCAGGGACTGCAGCACAATGGTGGAATGCCACATTATCCCACACAATAACCAAGGCAGGAGAGTTTTCTGGCACTCGAATCTTTCTCCTCCGCTGGCACAAGTCGATTGTGCAGGTCACCTAAAATCGAAATGAGCCTCTCGACTGTAGGGGCCAAAGAGTGGTTTGTGTAACAGCAAACTGTCATTGGATCCCACTGCACACATGTTTGGAATGTGTTTGGAATGAGTATTGTTTCATTTTCTTGTAAATATTTTCTATATATTTCAATATGGTTACTGCAGAAAAGCATGAAATTTGCCATGATTTTGTTTTGAATGTGTTTTTAACACTTTTGAAAACAGCATGATAGCATTGGGAAAAAGTGTGCTGCAAATATACAGCTAGTGTGTTGCAGGTGGTGGAGAATCAAAGAGAAAAGATGGATTTTGGAAAACGTGGTCATTGAATGCATGTTGTGTGAAAGCAATGAAAAATTATTCACAGTTTGGTCCACATAGATGTATGTTTAGTTGTTTTTACAGTTTTGTTTTTTTTTGTTTTCAGACTTCTCTCAGTGCCATGTCCCCTTTTTCAAAAACACTGAAATACACTCAAATGCACCATCTCAGTACACTATGTGAACTAAGTTTTGTATACATTTGCATTGCTTTGATACAAAATGCATTCAATCACCACTTCAAATTCTGCACAACTATAGCAAATTTTTCAGACATTTTGATACTCTGTTCAAAACATTTAACATTCATTTCAAAACCTAACAAAATGTAGATCACTGTAGATGGAAATGCTGTATTTTGAGAAATTAAATTATACATGCACTTGAAATAAGATAGATTATTCTGATTGTAGCAAGTTTATTTTTAGTTTGCAGCTTTGTTACCATATATACAAAAATGCAATATTCTCATTAAAATGTGCATGTATATAGGTAAAATGTTGATGCAGTTGTCGCTGAAGAGATTTTTCCACTACTACTGCTATATATCTGTTATTTTGCAATGCAACGCTAAAGCAGAGGACACAGAAACACATTATGTATTTTGCGATGCTTCAATTTGTTTAAGTTTTTTTAGTCGATTGTATAATGAGTGACAGTAACATTATGGGAGTGAGCATATGCTATAGTTATTGCAGCATGAATCACTTTTGGGTGAAGTATGAAGTATTTTGGTGGTTGAAGTGCATTTTGCACCAAAGGTTAGCTGATGTGCTCACGTGAGCTTTGTAAGACACACAGCGTGAAGAGTTTTGATGAACTGGACACGGTATTGAGACAAGTGTAAAAATGATTTTAAGAAATTGTAATATACAGTGGTACCTCGGCTCACAAACTTAATTCGTTTGAGGACTCAGTTGTTAATGACCCACACCTGTTCCTTATCTAGACTTTGTTTCTTGTATATATAAATCCCCATCTGTTCCCAGTTCCCTTGTCGGCTATTGAGTGTATTTGATGTAAGATATGTCGACGCTGAAAACGGAGTTTCTTAAAATTTTCACCCTGGGTGGAGTTTTGCAAAAGCTCCGTTTTCAGTGACCTAAAACGCCGTTTACGTGTGGACAAAAGCCCAAGACGTATAGAAAAAGGTACGTTTTAAAAAAATACCCGTGTACGTGTGGACAAGGCATTAGTCTATGTTCATCCCCTTTAGTTTTTGACCCCTCTTGGTCCTTTTGATTTTGTTGTGTTCGTAGTGTTTTCTGTTTTGTTTAATAAAACCCCGTTTTTTGTTCTTGGAGCCACCAGTGGGTCATCCACCTTTTCTGCCTGCACCATGCCACGTTCTCGCGCCCAAACCACCCGGATCCCTGACAGTTGGCGAGCTGGTTGCTCGAAAGACGCCAAAGACGGAAAAGAACCACAAAACATCCCCCCAAAAAAACTAAACAATTAACATTAATAAACTGAGTAACAGTCAAGAACAATACAGTAATTTCCAAAAAAAAAACCATGGGCTGCAGTAATAACTACAACAAAAACTGACATGTATAGTATCATCGCTCATACTGTACAGTGATATGAGGGATCTAATTCTCTGTGTCTCCTGCATTTAGCCACAAGTTCTCAACAACACCACAGCAATTATTAAACTGACTACCTGGGAGAACTGAAAACAAGGCCTGCATTTAGAATCGAGGGCCTGAATTGAATAGCCCTGCCTTAGGTCTTGTCCCAGTCACAGCCCTCACAGTTTCCCCTGTTACCTGGGCAAAAAACTACCCCATAGGTACAGTGAAGCATATATAAAATCCTAGTTGAATGGGCTGGACCATGCAGCTGGACCCATGTAGTCCAAACCATTGTGAGTTTGAGGAGGCCAGCCTGAACATCATGGGACTTTTTGTATTTGTGCTCCAGGATTTGGTTGACCGTATGTGTATATAATGTTCTTTGCATTTCTGCACTCTGGTTAGGTTCTTGCCCTCAATATATTTATACTTACGTTACCCTATCTAAATTTTATTTGAACATTTACTGCTGTGTATTTAATATTTAAGTCCTGTGTTCCTTGTATCTCAATAGGCCCTAGTGTTTGAGTTGTTAATGACCCACACCTGTTCCTTGTCTAGACTTTGTTTCTTGTATATATAAATCCTCATCTGTTCCCAGTTCCCTTGTCGGCTAGTGTATTTGATGTAAGATATTCCCTACTGGAAATCCTGTTCTGTGTCTGTCTGATCACTCTGAATTTCCTCATGTTTAGTTTAAGTCATTGTTCTTTGTTATATGTCGTAACTGTCTTTTTTTTAGCTCTTTTGTGGTTTTGTTTCTCAGTGTTTCAGATGTGTTTGAATTAAAGCTCACTCTGTCTTGAAAGTTGCCTAGTGGACCGCCATCCATTTTCTGGAAAATGTACACATTGTCACGCCCACGGGGGCGGATCGGACAGGTGCAGGGCATTAAGGACTGATTACCTCCTCAATATAAGGACGCAGTCAATAGCAAACAAACCGCGAAGTATTGTGCTAATGAGAAGCCTTACTGAGCATTATTCTGTCTTCCGATAAATTGCACCAAAATTAAAGCAGAACTATATTGGGGGGGGGGGGCAGTGTGTGGCTCAGTGGGCTAAGTCTACAGGTGGCTGCCCTTCACAAACAGCTTAATCTACAAAGAGCAAGTTGAGGGAGGCATAAAGACAATTTCCCCAAGGGGATCAATAAAGTATCAATTCTTATTATAATAGAGAAGGACAGCCTCAGACACTTGATCTTGTTACTGTGGCAACTCAAAAAGTATTTGCAGGCACATTGTAAGCGTAAAGGACTGGATCTTTCCCAAAGCGTTCTTAACGCTAAGTCGTTCTTAAGTTCTGTGTTAAAAGATAGAACTAACGAACGACGTAGCGTTAAGAAGGCTTCGGGAAACTCACCCCTGATCAATTTTGAGACAAATCACCCCAAAACTGAAACAGCAGTGATAGGTGGTGGCAGAGAACGGAAGCAGAGGCGATAGGTGGCGGCAGAGGACGGAAGCAGAGGCGATAGGTGGCGGCAGAGGACGGAAGCAGAGGCGATAGGTGGCGGCAGAGGATGGAAAGAGCAGCAATAGTTGCTATAGATATATATAGATAGATTATTATTGTTGTTGTTGTTATTATTGTTGTTGTTGTTGTTGTTGTTGTTGTTGTTATCATCACAAAACGTTTCATTTATAGACACCATTGAAGGTATTCAGGGATGCCTTACAAAGACAGCAAAATGAAACAAGACATCAAAACATAATAAAAAGGCAAAACACATAGTAGTAATCAATTATTAGGAAATATTAGGTAAAATTGGGTCAGTATTACAGTATTTAAAAAATCAGTATTACAGATGTGTTGAGGGAGAGAGTTGCAGAGGTGTGGAATGCTCTGAACCCATAGTAGTCAGATGGACAGGAGGTACAGTGAAAGTGAAAGAGGAAGAAGAACTAAGGGTGCAATAGGGTAGGCAGATGTGAAGGAGATCAGCTACATATGGAGGTGCAAGATTAAGTAGAGTTTTGAAAGAGAGAAGCAGAATGTTGAAGTAAATATGGCATCTAACAGGTAGCCAGTGAAGTTGCTGGAGGACTAGAGTGACAGACAGACAGACAGACAGACAGACAGAACCTCAGAGGGAAATTCTAATTTCCAGTAGCTCCATACCACAGTGGTATAAACATAAACGGTAGAAAAAACTCAGAGAAAGGACAATAAGGATGTACATTAAAATTTAAACGGAGCTACTGCCTGTTCTAAAAGTGCTGTATAAATGGGTCAAAGTTAAAATAAATAAATAAATAAAAATATTGCCTTAGCATGACCCTACACTAAGTGAGATTACTGACCCACCATGCATGACATTATAAATTAGTTATACTATTATGATCATGCATTGAGACGACTGACTAATGGGTAATAATAAGTGACCAAATATAATTAGTCTCCCCCCCCACCTCCGGCCCAGGGTTGAGTTCTAAAGAGCAACAGCACGGGGAATGAAGGATTTTTTGAATCTGTCTGTGCTGCACTTGGGGAGAAGTAGCCTGCTGCTGAACAGGCTTCTCTGTTTGCTGATGGTGGCGTGCAAGGAGTGGCTGACATCCTCCAAAATAGCCAGCAGCTTATTCAATGTCCTTTCTCCAGCCATTGATACCACTGGTAACTTACCAGGTTGTCCAGCGTCATGCCAACCACAGAGCTGCCCGTCTGATCAGTTTGTCCAGTCGCGAAGTGTCCCTCTTCATTGTACTGCCACCCCCCACCTCCATCCCACCGCAGCATAGAACAGCACACTGGCAATCACTGTTTGGTAAAACATCATCAGTAGTTTATTGCAGATGTTGACTGATCGTATGTGTACTATGAAATAGATGAAACCCAGAATGAGATTGTTTGAACAGATGATTATCAGTAAGGTGAGAATAAACCTGAGCTTTTTCAAGCATTTTTGAGAGGACTTGTCATGCCCTGCCCATCTGACCTTCCTGTTTCCTCCCTAATGAGGCCCTAACAAGCCATGCCTGTCTCTTGTTTGGCTTACCTCTTGTTCCTGCCCTTGTGTTCCTCACTCCAGTTGCATCTTGTTTGCACCCTTCTTAGCTGTGTATAAACGTGCTTCCCAGTCCTGTCATTGATGTTGTTCCAGTGTGTTGCTAGTGCCTCCCCTTGTTCCCAGCCTGCCTTATTAGATGCCCCATGATTCTGTTTTTTTGCAGTGTTTGCTCAAGTTCAATAAACTTTTGTTTTGTTTTGCCCCAATGCCTCCTTCATCTGCTTGCACAATAGGAATGGAAAATTCAATATTGCATGAAAATAATACAGATTGTTGGGGTCAACACTGGGGTCAGCATATTCATCACTACTTAAAATTCCTAGAATTAGATTCTGGTGCACCATATCAAGTGAAAATGATTAGAACATCATTACAGAGCTTTTTGGTTGAGCCTGTCTTATTTAAACCACAGACATATAGTTTGGTTTGCTCTTGATTGTTGAAATGAGTGGTATCACCATGGTGAGATCCAAAGAGCTCTCTGTGGCCTTCAGGAAGAAGATTTAAAGATTTAAAACAACCACCAGCATGGCCAGGGTAGGCTGTCCTAGCAAGTTCAGCCCAAGAGCAGATGGCAAGATGCTGAAAGAGAGGTAAGGAACATGTGCTGATTATAGCGTGTTGCCACACCCACCACATGACAAACCACCTCAGGGATGAGAACCTGAGTGCAGCAGGTGATACCTCAGCACCACACTAGTCCAAATGGACCACTGTGAGTTTTTTTCCAGTGGCTGGAGTGCCAATCCTGCCACCTACCCCGAAACTTTCCTGTAAGTTGGAGGACCTCCTTATAGGGCTAAATGTAAAATTAACATCATACCCAGGACGGATGCTGAAAGAAGTCTCCAAAAATCCTAAAATGTCATCAGAAGTCATACAGGAAGTTCTTGCCACAGTTCATGTGAAGGTACATGCATCTAACATCAAAAAGAGACTGCACAAGTTTGGTTCAAGTGGGAGGTGTGCAAAGAAGAAACATCTGGGCAACACTAAAGTTCGCTAGAGACCACCTAGACAAAGACTGGGACTTTTGGAACAATGTGCTTTGGACAGATGAATCTGAAATTGAATTATTTGCACACAGTAACAGAGGACATGTTTGGTGTAAACCAAAGACAGCTTTTGAGCAAAAGAACCTCATACCAACTGTGAAGCATGGGGGTGGAAATGTCATGGTTTGGTGCTGCTTTGCTGCAGCAGAACCTGGCCAGCTCACCATCACAGAATCCACTATGAAATCTTCACCATATCAGAGGGGGCTTGAGGACAATGTGAAAACATCTGTCCAGAAGTTGAAGCTGAAGTGGGGGTCCAGAAGTTGAAGCTGAAGTGCAAATGACAATGACCCAAAACATTCCAGTAAATCTACCAAGAAATGGCTTACAAGAAAGAAATGCAGAGTTCTGGAATGGTCAAGTCAAAGCCCAGATCTGAATCCTATTGAGATGCTATGGGGTGATTTGAAGTGAAAGTGCATTCAAGACACCCTTCAAACATCACACAGCTTAAGGAATCCTGCATTGGAGAGTGGGGAAAACTTCTGTTGATGTCAGAGATTGATAGATAGTTATAGGTAACGTCTCATTGAGGTTATTGCATCCAAAGGGGGGACATACTAGCTTTTAGGGAGCAAGGTGTCCTAACTTATTCCTCAGTAGGAATTGGCATCTTAGTTAATTTCTTGTGTTCATTAGTGAATTCGTTTCTTGTTGTTGCATAGACGATTCAATTACATCACCTTAATCTATATATATAATTTTAAACAAGAATGTATATTGATATTTTAATATTTCTTAATAAAGAATTAATTATTTAATGGGGTATGCAGTTTTTTTCACATGGCTGTATAATGTCAATTCTTACTGAAGAAAAGGAGCTCAAATAGGCTTTTACCATTTGAGTAGGAAGGGCATCCAGATAAAAAAAAAACATGTATTTGCATTTCCAGTTAATCCATTCAGTAATTCTAGAAGTTGCAGAGGTTAGGGGTTGTGGGAGGAGTAAGGTTTAGATAGGAGGAAGGGTTAATGAGGTGGCTCAGAGAATACATTATTGTGTTTCTGAAGGCATCTTCTCCTGTTTCAGGTTTATTTAGTAGACTTAAATCTCTGAAGTGATCTGATTGCTATGATGTGCTGTGCTTTGGACAACTAGGAAGAAACACAATTCTGATTATTGGCAAAAGTTAGCACACTAATATGAGAACTGCTAGAGGAGGTTTTTATTTTTCATTCATTTTTTCTATATTGTTTTATCCTATGCAGGGTTGCAGGGGTCCAGAGCCTATTTTGGAAACAATGGGCACCATGCAGGGTTGGCGCCAGCCCATTGCAGGGCACACACACCATTCACACACACATTCACAGCTAGGAACAAATTGGCAACTTCAATTTTAACCTTTCTTCAAAGTAATCTTTCTCATTATCATGATGTTGTGTAATATTCTGTAGATATAGATCCAAGAGCGTCAGATGGTTAAGGATACCCTGGCAGGGGAGCCAGCAATTTATAGGGGCCCCACAATATAAATTTGGGGCCCCAGTCAGGAAAATCTAGGGGCCCAAAGTGACACTTTGCCAGGGGGCCTGTAGTATCTAACTACATCCCATACATATATTTGATTTAATGTGCTACAGAAGATTTGAAAATTACAGCTGATTACAAAATACCATTAGATTACACAGAGAAGAAACATTTTCTAATAAACTTTGGATGACTGTGCTACCAGATTATTGTAACACCCAATGCTGGCCGTAAAGGCTTAATTGACTGTCATCTTACCAGTGATTTTGAGAGCATGGATGTTTTCACCATATATTGTTAGTGCTTTTCTGTTATTGCATAAGGTCCTATAATTATTTTCATGGGATATCTTAGCTTCTGTAGGTCACTGCAAATCATCACAAAACCTGATAAATGATAAGATGTAATTTATTTATCCTGCAAGATGTCTTTTTTTTTGCATACAAAACTGAGTGCACAAACAAATATATAGTGTAAAAGAAAGACTGTACCCATAGCGTAAATAGTACACAGTACTCAAACTGAATACAGTGTAGGAAATAAATATACATAAGTATAATTTAAATAAATATAAATAAATTGATAGGTGTATGTGCAATTAAGATAAAAGTTCGGTGCTATCTGATTTAAAGATCAAAAATGCTGTCCTGATGTGTTCTGGCTGGGGGGAGGCCTGATCTGTTTTGGGAAGGCATTACAGAACCTCTCACAACTCCAGATGGAAATTTGAGTGCAATTAGATATTGAAACAGAAACTCCACCTCAAGGTGTGTCTTCCCTCAGAATAACTTTGCTATATATTTATAAAAAAAGTTTTCAAAAAGTAAGAATGAATAGGCAGTTTTCTAATGTGATGATAACCAAAACAGTCTGTATCAGTCTGTGCATTATCATAGATTTTGTCTTCCAGTGTATCTGTGGCTCCATTGCCACTTTAAACATCGACTCTTCATTTCATCTAATCTTCCATTCAAAATTTAATAGCTATAAGTTGACCTTTCTTTACACCAGAAAGAAAAGACCAACAATTGTACAGGTTTTTGAATAAAAAGGTTCCTTGTCTGAAATGATACACTTTTTCACAACTAATGTTGTTTTACTGTCACCTTGCAATTTAACTGTAATTTTTTATACCACAGACACATGTAGTTCTCGGAGATTGTCAGAGATCAATAAATGGCCATCCAAGGGAGCAAGCAAACAAAAATACACATTTTATATATATTATACACACATACACACACAAACAAAACTAAAACGAGGTGCAAGGTTGGGTGATTAGCAATAATATTAAGCACAATGGACATAATACTGATGAGAGTTCACATGTTTATTATAAGCCCATTGCATCGCGTACTTGAAGGAGTATTTATGTTTTGTTTTGTTTTTTTACTAACAGGTAATAGACTATGGAACGGGTTGGCAACTACGGTCTTACGGACTAGTATTCCCATCATGCCAAAAGCATGAGAACAGACGTCCACCGTGGCGGGCTCGCGGAAGTATCGCGAGGTTTCATTGTCAGCACTTTGTCATCTGCGGCTTTTCCACCATTTCGCTCCGTCTGAAGTCTCCTCCCCACAACCGCTATATTCAGTAAGCTAGACCCCGCACTCGTTCATCCGGCACTTTTTCACGCTCCCCCGGTCCCACGAGCATGTCGTTGGGTACCGAGAGACAGATCTGAGTGGCCCCGTTGCGGATTGAGTGCGATTTCAGGTGGATGACGGCTTCTTCATCGACTTTTTAGTGAAAGAAATTTGGTTGGACATTTCAGGTAGGAGAAAAGTTAAGATGGCGGCAGCGACCGGGAGACGAGCGAGAGGGAGGAGGGTGGGGGGTATTCAGGGGGGCTCCGAAGCAGTGGTGCGGTGATGCACGTTGTCTGTCCGTTACAATATTGGGTATGTCGTTTATATAACTATGAAAAAATGCATTGGCGATGAAAGTGTAATTGAGACGATGCGCCTTTTCCTGACAATGACTTTGCGAAAGCGGGAGCCTTCACTCGTTGATGCACTTTCCTGTCATTTCTGCAGGAGCGTTGCCGTGTCGCTTAAACCTCCCTAGAGTCACCCCAGCCGACCCAACGACAAAATACGCGATTTTGATCATTTTTCGTCGTTGTTTTTATTTTGCAGTTTCTGGTGTAGTAACATGCTTGGCTCGAAGTAGAGGCGAGAGGCGGTTTCATATCGGCGGCAGTACCGGTTCTTGTTGGGTCGCGTTTGACCCCGCTTCGTGACGTCACGCCGGGGTTTGCTCCCGGTTAACCCGGTCGGTCGGAAAGCGGGTTTAAGGCGATCGCCCCACGCTTTCCGCGGAGGCCTTATGGGAGATGCAGCCCGTCCGCTGTCGGTGCCGAAGCGAATCAATCACATCGAAATGAGGATCCGAGAGCCGGCGGGTTACATAAGCTGAGCCGCGCGCCGGGGGGACGGCGGTGCGGGCGGCCGCACCGCGCGCAACGTCGCGGCTCATTGTCCGGCCGCGGAAACTTTTACCGGCGATCCTGGTTTACCGGGCACGGAGAGACGGGGGCCCAAGGTGGTGCGGCGGGCAGCCGGGCGCTGACGAACACCATTGATACATGTACGTGTTTAGGGGGACGGGGGGAAAGCTGCCCTTACTGGTGCATCGGCTTATCGGCTCGACCTGCTCTGCTGTATTTACGCGGAAAAGCTGTCCGGCCCACGCCGAGTTGGTTACCGGCCTGCGGCGTGATTGCAAGATCGGATTTACGCCTGCGGCCGAGGTGAGGATGCGACTGCACGGGCTTTGACGATAGCCCTGCCCTGCTCTGTCGTGACGCGTGTTCGCGAGCCACCGCAGTGTTATAAAATTAATCAACACTGATGAACAACTCCGTTATTACGTTTCATACGGGACTGCATGAGGTGACTGGGGAAAAGGCGCCGCTGTATCGCCGTATGGAGAAGCATCGTGGGCCCCTTTGTTAAAGTTAATGGCATCGTTCGGCGGACTTTCTGTTTCCTTTTTACGAGCAGGTGTTAGCGGAGAAAGCGCAGACTGGCCTGTAATGTACGCATGTGGTCCATTATTTACGGTGTGTAAAGGGCGGCGTGCCCCTTCCTGCCTGGTGTCCTTTCTCTCTGAAGTAGGGAGTGTGTGGGCTCGCTGTCATCTCTGAGGGTGCCTGTAGGAGGGCTGATCTCAGCATCACCGAGTCCTTTTATTTCCCATTTTGAGGAAAATATTCCATTACTGTAAGAAACACTGACTGGTGCATGCTTTATGGTAATGCGGAAGCATAAGTTGTACTCATTTTGGAGTGGGCTCTCTGCTGGATAAGAGGAAAACGTTTGAAGAGAGCCTTAATTGCATGTTAGGGTTATCATCGTGTGTCTCCCGATTTTGCTTTTAACCTTTGAGATTTCTATATATGCTTCACTCGTATAACTCTAAAATATTATGGAATATTGATCAGGTCAGTTCAGAATGCAGTTTTGTTGCAAGTACTGTGCATATTCAAGGAACGACAGATTACATCATTCCTGTAGGTTCTTTTTCATATGAAATGGTGGATGTAGCACTAAGAATTTATTTTTCAGTGTTGACCAGATGAATTCAAATTTAAGTACTCAATATTCAATGAAAAGCAAGAGCAACACAAATGGAAAAACCTTAATACTGAAACTTATTAAGTACAAAACTGGTTAAAATAACTTGGTCACCGTTAGTTGGAACCTGATTGCTTGATGTCTCACAGAATTGCATTGGCGTCCTTTTGGATAAAAACTGCAGTGAAAAAAAATCTTAATTAAAAAAAATACATTCTAATTAGAAAAATAACTGTCTTATGGCCTGGTCCAACACATCTTAGGAAGCCCCTGGACTTTAGCTGCTGTATGCATATTTATATATACATATTTGTATATACACCAATGAACATGTAAGTAGTTATGTGTAGACCAGCAGATGTGAAACACTTTGGGCTTACGGACCTTTTTCAGCATACAGAGAGAAGTGACAGGTCAGATGAAGAGCAACAGAACAGGGATATATGACCTATGAATGTGACAGTTCTCTCAGGGCCTTCGTGAGGTTGCTGGGTGCTGATGGTGAGCTCTGCCGCATGGCCTCCACACACAACGTAGCTTTTTTGTTTTTGCCGAGCGACGTTGGTTTAATTCTACTTCCCATGAATGTTTTGTCGCCGCCTTAGTCTTTAGATTCTGTGTGAATTCTGTGTGAACAGCTTCTGTATGTACTGTCATTTGTTTTGTCTATGAGAATGTTCTGTTGTTGTGATGGATGCTGTTTCTTATGGATAGATGTCATTTAACATAGTGTTCTAAGCTGGTATATTAGTGGTTAATTGTGGAATAACCTTTTCCTTTAATGTTTTTTGTGCTCTCTAGTTAATGGAGAAACCCCTTCCGATTTCCTCTAAATGAAATATCTGCCCATCCTTTAATGGTCTTTTGCTTGTTGGATTAAGTCACTAATTGTAATCTTTCTACTGTAAATATCTCTTCAGCATGACCAGATATGCTTTAATATGAATGATGTACAAGTCTGGTCCTATACTTCATTTTTAGTTCCACCATTAGCATCCTCTAACTGCTCAGCTGGTGCTTGTGATCACAGGTTGTCATGCTCTAATTGTAAAGACTTGCCCTGATATTGTGAGCTTACCTGCTCATGGATTGAATGTTTTTGCTGATAATTAAAAAAAATTTTAGTTGCTTTTTAAAAGAGCTAGATAATATTTAACCACAAAGTTTACAAAGAACAAGCCAGAAAAGGTTAATGAATTTTAAGCTTTTAAGAAGATTTGTAGTAGCCATACATGCATCAAAACCACTTTTGCTTGGGTGTTAAGGCATGAAAGAGAGCCCCAGGTGTTGTGCAAGAATAAGGCCATTCAAACAGTTGCCCTTGGGGGGCACCATTGCTTCACGGCCCCAGGGATGGGGGTTTGGATGCAGAATCTCAGTGTTATAAAGGGCTGTGGTCTGTACTACAAAGCAGGATTACTGGCTTATCGGGGTAACTTGTCGGATTTAAGGTATCACAGTTTAAATGGACTTCATATTCGTTCACTTACATTTTGCCCAGACTACCTTAAATCCAAGAAGTTACCCCGATAAGCCAGTAACCCTGCTTTGTAGTACAGGCCCCTGCTCTGGGCATTTTGGGTTGCTCCTGTAGTTTCATTAGTGTATCTATATTGCTTGTAGGGCCCTCTGTGTGTCCCTGTGTGTTTATGATGGAAATTTTCTTCAGTTTAATTTAATTATGATATACTATTAGATGGTATATGAATCACAAAAATAATCAGGTCATAATTAAACCAAATAAGTGTTAAAATAGGTATTTATTAAAGATTGAAAAGCTGTGTGATATCTTGTGGTTTTAATAATGTATACCCCTATTCCAAATCAAAGTCTGCAATTTGAGTAAATTGGTAAGCACCATGTCTGCACACCTTTCATATGTCCATGAAGGGTGTTTAATTATTTTCAAAGTATTTCTTAACTTGAACCAAAATGTAACTTATCCACTTGACACTTGTGTAGGTGAGATATTTGGCCACAGAAAGATACTGCATTCATATTAGTGATTCTGAAACGTTAATGTGATGGGACACATTAGATTGAGTCAAGCAAAATCTGTCCAGAAAAAATGTTTTGGCAAGGTTAACCTGTTTGAGTTTTAGTACATCAATACATTAATAGTGTTTTATTGCAGGGATTAAAGAACAACTGTGCAATAAGTTCAACGGAACGCATCGAATTAAGGAATATTTTTTTATAGAACAGAATGTAAATATACTACAGTTCAAGTTCCTGTTTTTAATCTCAGTTACTGTGGAGTTCCACACACAGCATTTGTACATCCTCCAGGGGGGTGTTCCACAAAGTAGAATTTCTCAGTTAGCTGGGTTAACTTAAACTAGAAGTCAGTATCGTGCAATAAGTTTAGGTAAGGAGCATTCTTATTCGACAGTCCTGACTTCTAGTTTAAGTTAACCCAGCTAACTGAGAAATTCTACTTTGTGAATTGAAGGAAACTTTCATTCATCCTTTCAAATTTTGTTTCCTAAGAAGTTTCTGATGTTTTAATTTTATCTTATTGAAAAATTTATGAAGATGTGCAAAGTATCCAAATCCTGTATTTATTCAGATCCTTCTCTTTCACCTATTTTGTCTGTAGTTGAGTGAAATCTTCAGGTCAGGGCGGAAGTATTTCTGGTAGCTGGGAGATATGACCCATTGGCAAAGATGGCCAGTTTTCCGCAGTAGTGAAGGAAAGGTGTCCTTCATGTGCCTATATTGTCTTGTATCCTTGTTTTGTCTTTTATATCATCTCAAATTAAGATCACACACTATTGAACTCGTTTTTTGTTTTTTTTTTGGATTTACAATGCTTGATGAAGTATGCAGAATGATTTTAAAAATCACCAAGAAACTACCCAGTTTCAGGGAGGTTGCTGTCCAAACTCTATATATTAAATTGCTTGGGGGGAGGATGAGAAATCTGCTTACCCTTGGCTAATATGGATGCACCGTGCATTCTGAAGCATGTCTGAAATCCTTCACAGAATAATGTGTGTTTGTTTAGGTAAAGGAAGCACCAAATTTAATTCCATATTACAATAAGGAAAGGCTTCATATTATTAATTCATTTGTCGGAAGCAGCGTCAGCCTGCATATTTTTGTGACCCTCACCTTGAGAAGTTTTTCTCTAATGGAAGTTTTGTAAGTATTAATTGCTTCATGCTCCTCTGTTTTAATTTCAGATTTAAGATTAGGATTTTTTTGATGGAAGCTATTGTGGAAATGCTAATATGATACCAGGTTTTTGTTAGCTAGTTTAACGCATAAAGTGTGAAAGTTGTGATTGATGGAGACAGATAATAGACAAAGAAGTGCGAGATACAGACGGCACTGAGATGTTATTCAGGATAAAATTACTTTGCTTCACATTGGTATTTGTTGTATGGTTGTGGCCTCCAAACATGCAGGCATCGCGTCATAGGTGCTCGTTGGTTTGTTCTTTTGGTATAATGATGTCAAGTAACTCGTAATTTTTATTGTAATCTCAGCCTAGCCATATTCATACCTCCTCAATGTTTGTATGTTTATAATGTACTATTTGCCTTGCCGGTGTGTTGCTTTGGACAAAAAAGTCTGCTAAGTAAAATTTAAATGTGGTTCTGCATCGTGTATCAAAATGCTTATCATTGGTCCAGTTGCAATTGATCTTGGTAAACTGTTGTATTGCCCACCACTAGGTGTGTGTGTAAGTAAGAGAGAGAGAATATGCAATTATGTATACAATTTTGTGTTACAGCATAATATGAATGAATTTGCTGGTGCTGAGAGAGGGGAACTTAAAAATTTAAAGGGACATGACCATGTGAAACGTGGAAGTCGCTCAGGAATTGCCTATAGCTCCTTCATAAGTAGCATTCATGGTTCCATAACTTCTTGTTTTGCATGGAAAAAAAGTTAATTCAGTTTTGTAGAATGTGGGTAAAGAAATATTTCTTATGCATTATTTTCTACAGGTGCAGGTGGCCTAAGGCTGCTGTGTAATCACAGTGAGGCATTTGATCACTGATATGTGTGTATATGTCTGTGATATATATCATATTATATATATATATTAGGGGTGCAACGGTACAGGTATCCCACGGTACGGTATGTACCTCGGTATTTGGGCCACGGTTTCGGTTCGGTT
>JABJVO010000042.1:17011600-17034745 GCA_026770805.1 Boulengeromyrus knoepffleri | reverse complement strand
TACACAAGGGCGTACCGGACCGTGCAGCGCGTACCGAACGGTCCGGTATTTTACCGAGTACCGTTGCATCCCTAATATATATATATCATTCCAATACACAACTGCTGATACAGATTCCGAGACAAGTGCTCTTTTTACTTTGTTATACTTTATATATTTAAGCTAGTAAATACAGATGGGAAAAATTGTGACAAAATATTTAATTAGGCTACTAAAAACATACATAACGTACTGTTGCACCCCATTTGTACGTCTTGTTTTAAGCTTTTTTGAGGCATTTGCAGTTCAATATGAATATCTTCAAAACAAGTATACACAAGTGGAGAATGCTTACATTTTTAACACTATTTTTCTCCCATTGGCGTCAGCTCAGTTACACTTTCTTGCGATGGCAGCCCCTCTTGTATCACAAGCTGCAGCGAGTTTGCAAAACAGTTCTAGTTAGCGACTCCCAAATCATCCATTATTATTATTTTTTGTCTCGCACAGCTGCGTGTGCTTTAAGTGGGATTGTCCATTCAACGCCATTCCCACCTCTCAAAACTTTATTTTACAAAGATTGCAAATCGCTGTGCTACTGGTTTCTGTTAAAAGCGTAAAATACTCCCATATCATCACGCCTTATCTTGTGCTCCTCGCTCCCGATCCGTGAAATAGGTCTGGATCGGCGCCGATACCAATCCGAATATCGGATTGGTGCATCTCTACCTTAAAGACTCAGTACTGCTAAATGAACTGTGGCATAGATTATCCTCCATGTATTTTTTATGCTCCTTATCCAGTGCAGGGCATAGCGACCTTTTAGCCTATACCTGGCTGCACTGCGCCCAAGGCAAAGGATGCCGCCTTTAGGGATACATAGCACTCCATTACAACACACACATGATTATGCTGTTGGATATTTAGGGTCACCTGATAATCTGCATTTCTTTTTCAGTCTGAAAAGACTGAAAAAGTAGTTTTGCAAAACTTTGTTGTACATGAATGTGTTTACGTCAGCCTCTGGTTTGTGTTAATTTTGTGTTGTGTGCTAAAGTGCTGATTTGCTTCTTGAGTTTTGTAGGCATGTTTTCCTGGAAGTAATTATTCTTTCTACTAATCACAGCATGTCATTCATTGGCTCTTTGTTCAGAATTAATATTGCTATTTAGCAATATGGCTGCATGGCACATTTATACCAGTTTGACAAAATATAAAATACCCATTATAAATCGGCAAGATAAATTGGATATTTAATAGTAATCTGGACTGCAACTAGTTCTGATGAATTGAAGATTATACAGAAATATTGTTTGAATCTGCTTCATGGAGAAAAAAATGCATGTGGATGTGCTCACACACTCTGAAATCTGCTTTCTGTTTAAGCTTCATTGGAAAGCTAGTAATTGAGACTTTGTGATGTAGGATGAGTTGAGAGAACCCATACATCTTACCGTTAGTTTTTGTGAATACCTGATATAATGGTTATGTAAAACGTAGAGTTCTTGCTGTTTTATTATGCTGTATAGTCTTGTTTTGTGAACTCTTTCCAGTTAAACATATTTAAGCTTGCTTTAAGAATCGAATAGATTTTGAGAGGTCGTATCACATGCCAGATTCTTCTTCTCCTTTTGTAGAAGCAGAGGTCCTTTAACTCACCATCCTGGAAGTGGAAAGCATTGACCCTGGTCCAACACCACAGTCAGGTGAGAACTGCGGCAGCTTCTATTCTAACTCATTACTGACTCCCAAGTATTTGTACGTACTCTGTGGGTTGGGGGGGGACCTGATGCGCTTGATTCATATTTTTAATGCCCCTCCCAGCAGCAGGGCAGGCCTTTAAAACAGGCCGCTGTGCGATTGTCAGGATCGACCCAAGAAGGCTGTACGCACCTAAGGGGGTTTCCATGTTCCTATGGGTACAATGTGTTGAAATGAATCAAGGTCATTTATTTAAGCTGTCAACAACCCATTTGTGATGCCAGACTTGGTAGCAGAGGTAACTAGTCAGTCGTGTGTTTCCAGACGGGTTGCTGTAAAACTGATAGTTGGTGGCTTGTACACGACGTTACGCGTCAAAGGAAGCCCATATGTAAGAACAGGAGCTCTGAAGGGCACACTAATGAGGTGGTACCCTAGTGTAAACTAGAAGGCTTCTGTCAGATGCTGCGTTTTCTGCTGTGTGTGGGTGTGAGTCTGTGGTCAGAGCATCGGCTGTTTGCCTGTGTTCTCATGTGCTTTGCTCATTCCTGCTCTTAACTACTTTTGTCCTGCAAGATGTCACAGTATTTTTAATGTTGCAGAAGTGCACCAACCCCAAAAAGGGATGGATTTATTTTTTTGGTTGGTTTTGTGGAATGGTAAGCGGACCCAGTTTAACTTCTCATTCTGGGTCTGCGCATTTCTACTGGACTAAGCCTGGTTTTCCCCAGTTGCCTGTCTCTAACCAGTTTGGTTTCTCCCTTAGGTGCAGTGTGTTGTGGAAGTAGGACCAAAGACGGGAGTTTTGGGGAAGAGGCTGTCCCGTTGCCTCCCCCCCCAGCTGTGGCTGTGCTGGGTGGCGCTCCACTGGCTGCCCAGAATGTGGCCGGGCCACCCCAGCATGCCCTGCAGCCGGCCGCAGCTGCCCTCCACACCCCATCAGCCAGCACTGCGCCTCAGCAGAAAACAAGCACGCACGCCCCTGCCAGCCAGCTCGCTGACCAACCCAACGGCAGCACCATGGACAGTGGTGCGCAAGGGCCCATTTTGGATTCTCAAACTGACAATATCCAGAAAAGACTGGCTGACTCTGAGCTCACGGACTGCCAAAACCTTGCAGACGTTCAGACTAGACAGCCTGCTTCAGACAGACCTGCAGATTCGTGGGCATTTAATGCGCATGCTATGCCGGGCATCCCCCGGGGAGACACTAACGTGGGTCCAGTCGACCACACAGACAGGCAGACCGACACAGCGAGAGGAAGCCCTGTCAGTCGAGAGGGGGCTGAGGCACCATTACAACTTCTCGAGACGGCAGGATGGGGCCCTCGATTGGACACCGCAAGCAGAGAGGAACTGGATCTGGAGCCTTCAGACAAAGGGGGCTTGTGTGATCTCAGCCACTCTGACTCCGCAGGCGCCCCTTTATTGGCCACTTCTAGTTTCAGTACAGACCATTCAGAAACTGTGGACATGCATAAGTCCCAGGCACCTGGACAGGATAAGACTAGCCAACTCTCATCCGAGAGCAGGGCAACAAAGGTCTCTGGTCCAAATTTTCTGGACCCTGACATCAACAGACAGGTCACCGAAAAAGAGCTTGATCAAGCATCCAGGTGGGAATTACAGAACACAGAGCAAGATAGCCAGTGTGCTCAGAGAAACCAGGAAGCAGGAGAGCAGACTGTTCCAGCAACAGTGGAGAGTGAAAGTGAGAAGTCAACATCCGTTGGAAACAAGTGGCCCCTTGGAGAATATTCCCTCAGCCCTGAGCTGTCTGCTGTACCTGGGGGGTCCTGTACAGACGGGCCTCAGTCTCCTCAACCAACAGGCAAATGCTGGACTGCGGAATATAATCTTACTGGGGATGGAAACCCAGCGTCCCATAATGCAGCTGACACAGGAGTCAGTCCCCAGAAAGGTTACTGCTGCCACAGCAAAGTGCATTTGGAAAAGGGCCAAGCAGACGAGGATATTGACACAGAAACACACCCTCACGAAAACCTCAAACCCAGTCTTGACTTGCAAAGCACCCCCACTTCACAGAGTAAATCAGGTCTTCCCGTCAGCCTTCCTCACAGCACTCTGGACAGTTTGGTCCAGAGAGAACCTACTGCAGTCGACAAGTCAGGGTTGGAATTTGCAGAGCAAGAGGTTGCTCAGAGCTGCTTGATGCCCGAGCCTGTGGATTCCAGTGAAACACCACAGTGTTCCTTGAGGGCTAATGAAACCGTAATTTGCGCTGAAGGGGCAGCAAATCTGAATCTCCTTCTAGACAAAGATTTCCACACTGATCTTGTCAGTCCCAATCAGTCAATATGTGACCTGGCTGTGCAGAAATCAGGATTCGAGAGTATTATTTATAGCCGGAAAGAGATAGACCAAGAGGTAGATTCCGAGGTGGTAATCACAGGTGAAAATGACTATGATAGCCAGACACGTGTATTTCCCTCTGATATCTATACAGAGAATTTGAAAGAACCTTCTGTAACCTCAGAGGAAAGATCGACTGGGAAAGAACTTGAAAACCATTTGCCATCACCCCTTTTATCCAGCAGCAGTAACTCCAGGGGTCTGCAGGAGCAAAGCATACCCAAAACAGAAGTATATCCAAAGGTGATTTATTTCCTTGCCTTTAATGCTTACATTTGTGTTAAATTGTTTAGTTCCTGATGTTAACCTGAATGCCCAAGTACTAAAGGCAGTGTTGTGTGTTTCAGACTTCCCTGGTTCAAGAAATGTGGACTCCGTCCAAGAAAGATTTACAGCTGACCAAGATGGAGACCAAAGAAGATAGCTTAGAAATTCTGTTAGGGAAAAGTGAAAAAGGCAGTGGCCTTCATGCAGACGAGACAGAATCGAGTACAGAAGGTCACAGAGGTGCCGCATGCTGCACAGGCAAAACACTGACTTCAGCTGCCGTTCTTGAGTTCAAACAGGCTAGCTCTCCCTTAGTCAATGAGGACAGCAAGAGTGAGCCTCACATAACAGATGAAAATCCTGCTAACACACCGATTTATTCAATAGGACATGAAGTGTCTGCTAAATGTTCACCTGTTCACCTGCCTGGAGAAGCCTTTTGCATCTCGGAGGAGGGCAGTTCACCTTCTGCTTTTCATCCAGCAGATCTGATGATCAGAGAGGGACCAGAGTTAACTGTGCAAAGTGAGGTGTTCTCAGATGACATCTGCATGATATCCACAATTGAAAAGCAGGCTTCTGATTATCACTCCTGCCTGACTCTCCCGTCTATGGTCACGTCCAAAGTCGAGACGTTACAGGAGAAAGTGGATGATGAAGCTGTTTTTCAGGGAGAGGAAGTCAAAACCGAAGTTTGTGTTTTAGGTGGTTCCTCTTCCTCTGGTCTTGTTGATTCCAAGCTCTTTATCTTGAATTTGGACGACACCCCTCTTCTCAAACATTCACCTATTGTTCTAGGCGGGGGGTTACAGAATGTGGAAGCAGCCCACAGCACCTCCACAGAGCTCGGCAGCCCTGCCTGTGGGGCTGGTATGGTGTCTGTAGAGTGCCTTTCCCAAACCGTTACGTGCACAGGCTCCGTTCCCGTATCCGCAGTCGCTTGTGAGAAGCTGATTGACACCGACCCTGCTAACAGCGAGCCGTCCTCGTATGTGTCTGACACTCTGGCTGCCCCTGTCATTGAACACGTACAGATGAAGCCCTGCTTGTCCACCTCCTTTCCTCTCATGCACTCTCACATCTCTTACGAAGAGGCCTTAGCTGAGATCGAAGTTCCCACAGAAAATACCCATGAAGCATCCCAGAGTCTCTTAACCCCCACGTCCATCTCCACAACTGTGTTTGACAGCATCCAGTCTAGCTTGTATCATACATCTACCAATGAGGTGTCTCACCATTCGGACTTGTCGCAGCTTCCTGCAGAGATTTTGCAATCCGAGCACACGGATTGGTCGGTGGTCTCGCAGGTAACTGCAGCGGACAACCAGTCTTCACCTCCAGAGCAGCCCAGCACCCCTAGTGGTGAAAGCAGTGACAGTGATGTGGAGCTTCCGAGCAAATCCCCAGCCTCAAGCTCTCGCTTTGCCATCACCCCCTCACCTCAGAGCAAGGTAAGTCAGATCACATGCAGCTAAATCTAAAGCGCTGATAACGTGAAATAAGTTTTACTGCATTCTGTTTTTTTCCTCAGGAAAAGTTTTGTGTTGATCACAGCAACAGTTCAATTGTACTCATCTGAATTGGTGCACTACTTGATTAAAACATAGTCAATTGAATTCAAGAAAATGAATGGCCAGTAATATACAGAGTGTTGTTGGAAATTTGAATTACTATGAATGATTGCCATGATGACCTGATGTTTTTGAAATTTTAACCTTGTATTTAAAAAGCTGGGTTAAACATGCTTCAAACTTTTCAACTTAAATATTTTGTTAGACTTTGTTTTAATTCTGCCGACAAAATTAATTGTAAACTCGCGAATGATTTGCCGTTTTCCATAAAAGCAAAGCTGTCTGTTGTTGCAGGGAATCTTTGCTATACTTCAGTTGTCAGAGGCCTGTGTGCTTGTTTTATTGAGTGTTTATTAACCTATTGGTAGGGCTGGACTGGGATCAACCCTGGACTTTGGGGTCCCCCACAATAAATTCTGCCAGTTCCCAAACCTGCTGGCCCACAGTGAAAATGCCGGTTATGCTAGATGGCCAGTCCAGCCCTGCCCATTGCTCACTGCAGATTGGTCGCAGATTGTTTCATGCATTAAGACAGTCCAGTGTTCCCACTAGTGACATTTTTCCCTGGCAGATGAAACAAGGAACATCTATCAAACCAATCATATTAACAACACGAATAATCTATATTGTGTCATCTTAGCAGCCAATCTTTATAAAGTTCTAATAAAATGAGTTTGTTCAGGTTAGGGGTGGCCAATCTTATCCACAAATGGCCGGTGTGTATTTAGGTTTTTGGGATAACCTGTAGGTCAGCTGTTCAAACCCAGGTGTGAGGACTCTTCAGCCAATCAGTCCTCTAATTAGTAATCTAATTAGGGAGTTACAGCGAAAACCTGCATATACACCGGCCCTTTGTGGATAAGATTGGCCACCCCTGGTTTAGGTATTTTCCAAGGAACAGAAAATTAGATGAGTTAGGTAAACAGAGCAGGCATTTAGTTCGGTGGTGACGACGCTTCGGTCTTGTCGCTCTCCTATGCCCCATTCTCTCTCACACACACACACACACACACACACACACCCTGAAACCAGCTCATATATCGCCATTTTACCGCTATGGTGTGGGAATGGGAGCATAATAGTAAATTCGACCCATTAATCTATCCCCTGACGACCCAGCAACATTAGCTGTAACTTTCTAACACTTCTCCAGTGTGAATGTGAAAACATAACGGGTTATTGCGGTTGTGAAGGATGGGGGAGGACAGCTCCCCCTTTTTCACTGCACTGGTACCAGTTGGGAGTACATGATGCGCGTTAATTTTTCATTCCAACTCTTCCATAAAGTATCTGACCTGTGTTGTTTTTACTTGATACATTAAAGGGTGTCGTATGTGAAAGGGGCTTCCCACAATTAATCTAAGTTAGCATCACAAACATAGTTAGGCTGTGTGCTGTGCAGTTAGGCTGTTAAATTGTTCAGTAAAGCACTGGAGCTGGGCAAACTGTGGAGGACTTAATTTAGCAACCCTTAAAAAAACAGTATTTATAACTGTTACTGAAAATAACTAGCCTATATTAATTTACTGCTCAGTGGTTCATGAATAAGCATGAAAATAAAATAATTGTAGTAAATGAATAGGCATGAATAGGTTGAAATGTAAAATGATTCCTGCTAAAGGAGAGTGTTTTTGCTTTTCGAAGTAGTGGGGTGTGTGTGTACACAAAATTAACGGTGGGGTATACACCTGTTTTGGACTCGCGGTTCAGTGCAGTTTCGGTACAGCAGGGAAAGAATGTAAGATTTTGTTTATTAAAACTGCAAGCACAATTAGGAACAGTTGCTTTGCCTTTGGTTTGGTTACGTATGTCAGCCTCTTTAAACTACCTAAAATTTGCTTATTCGCACATTGTAAAAATTTGTTAAATAAAAATGGAAAAATTAGACTGCATCATAACAATGAATTAAATCCAGTGTTCTTTGCTACCAAGTATGGATGTATATTTCTTGTAATAAACACCTAATAGCTGTATTATTTTTTTAGCCCACTCTGAGTTTCCGCTGTGCTCCGGACATACAAACACTCACATGACGCCGTCTCAAATGAGTTGGCATGTTGGATGTGTTTCCAGCAACATGTGCGACTTTGGTACAACGGAGCCAACAGACATTCTTGGTTTTGTTTAACTACTCTCTCTCTCCAGTGTAGGTGTAATCTATCAATAAAACCAAAATGTTCCTAATCTACATACAAGTGATATGGGAGGGCTTTTCTGGTCTCGCTTAGCCAATGTGATAGCCACAGTTAGCATAATGTTTCCTTGTTGAATATCTACCACTGAATTTATGTTCCACCCATGTTAATAAATGTATTCATTCGTTTCATTGCGTGTACTGGACAAAAAATGATGTAACCGAATGGCACCTGATGTGTACCTTTGCAGCCCTAATGTTTTTATATTTTACTTGTGAATATGTCTGGAAGGCAGTTTGTTTAGCATAGCTATAGGGGTGTTACTGTGGGAATTTAAAGATGGGAAATTCATAAATCTGGCACTTAAACAATAAGGTTGAATGGTACTCTAAAGCCTGTGTGAGAATTTGCAGAACTAGGTAATTCTACAGTATGTCTGGTATACTACTTGACCAAAACAAGTGATGGTGTCTGCTTGATGGGATTGTGGATATTTAAGAGGCACCACTTCAACCCTTTGTTGAAGCCGCTGAGGGAGATTTCCCCTAAATTACAGGCTGTTGCAAAGTGAACAGTGTGGTAGCTGATGGATCGGTCCACCAAGGCTTTTGTATTCAGTTGCTGCCACAATCTACATTGCACCATAAGGTGCCGTCCGCTGGTTGAATCTCGGTTCCAAGAGATTCCGTCCTGGTCGTGGGGCACTGAACCGGCTCTTTGCCCTCACAAGGATGCTGAAGGGTTCATGGGAGTTTGCTCAAGCAGTCTACATGCAGGACTCTAGACTGCAACTCAAATGGTAGTCTATGCAACCTTTTATTGAGAGTGTGAGAGTTAAAACTTGGTCGCATCTGTGCCAGTGTATGATAATCATTAGGATGTTTTGCTCCTGCATGGATGCATGAAATGTGATTGCAAGTTTTTTTTCTTCCTCCCTGGTTCAGTGTTTTTTGTGTTTTTATTTTTATTTATTTTTTTTTGCCGAGCTGGTCTCTCCTTACCACCGGCTGCCGGGAATGTATACACGTATGTGCACTGATGATAAAGCGGGCCAGACTGTGGTGTTAAAGGAAGCAGTCTAGGTGATTATTTTAAAAAAACAAAATGAGAAGATAGAGGAGGAGGCTGGTGGAGGGGGAGAGCCAAAACTGATGATGAGAGTTGGGTAAATAAAGCTGTTGTTCAGATTAAAATATTTTGCAAGACCAGTAATTTACCCACTCCACATTCGTGCATTTGACATTCGCAGTTTCAGTCATGCGCGAGTTGGCCGTGAACAATTAAACGGGAATATATTTGGAGCTTGCTGAAAGTTTGCAGAAACTCAGATGACGCATAAGCCAAAAACAATAGTGAAAATTATTTGGGTCACATAAAATATTAACATATTACTAATTTTCATGTATATTTGTTTAAGTGCATACGAAGTCTTGGTTGGGTATGTCACACATCTTTGTCTCTGTAACCTGTCTCACTTGCATAGCTGTATGAGGGACTGCAGAATCTTTTCATTGCCGTTTAATTTTACATTTTTAATAATGAGTCCAAAATATAGTGCTCCCAGTGTGTACTGTAGTAACGTTGAACGTTGGTTTGTATATCATACAAAAATGTCTTGATATAAAGTGACGTCATTTGACGTGCAAAGTATGCAGTACTGTTTGTTTAGAGATCGGTAACAAATAGACTTTGATGTCGTTCAGGCTAGTAGACTGTTATGGTAGCAGTTAGGGGTCTTTATAGTAAAATGATTATTCGTGAATTGTCATTCGCTGGGATCTAGTGCCTCTAACACTCACTAACGTGAAGGAGTTACTATGTCTTGAGTCACTGTTAATCTTTAATCACTACAAAAACCAGGGTATGCAAATTAGAACAGCTGTTCATCAGCTTGCAAGGTCATTGATTAATACAATGCTGCACCAAAAAGGAGGACGTGACCAAATCATGTGCTGGTGCGAGCAAGTGAGAAAACTGTAGGTATGAAGGAAAAGTTAGTCTGGAACCCTGACGTTCTGTGGACTTGGAACAACATGCACCTGTGTTCCCTTGGGGTCCTGTGGGGGTTGCTTCAGGAGTGTGGGGTGCCAGACCTCCGCCTACGGGCCATCAGGTCCCTGTATAACCGGGGAGGGAGTTTGATCGGCATCTCCAGTAGTAAGTCAGACTCACTCCCAGTGGGTGATAATCTCCTTCAAACTTTTATGGACAGAATTTCTAGGAGTAGCCAAGGGGTGGAGAGATGTATAGTTATACCTATAGGCGTTTGAGGGACCAGAAGCTATATATATGGTCCCTTTGGCGTCGCCGGCTGGTGACCTGCATCGTGAACTGCTGGTTCGCAGCTGTGTGTGAAGCGGCCAGGATGCAGATCAGCACCTCCTCTGCTGAGATGGTTCGGGCATATATCTAGGAGGCCTCTTGGATGCCTCCTTGGGGAGGTGTCTTGGGCATGTCCAAAGGAGGTGGCCCCGGGGCAGACCCAGGACATGCTGGAGAGATTATATATCTCAGCTGGCATGGGGACACCTGGATGTCCTCCCAGAGGAGCTGGAGGAGGTGGCAGGGGAGAGGGAGGTCTGGGCATCTCTACTCGGCCTGCTGGCCCTCAAACTTGGACCTGGATGAGCGGTGGATGGATGCATGCAAAGTAATGTAGTGTGTGGGGGGTGCAGTGTTGGGATGGGGGGTGCAGGTGGGGCAGGTAAAGGTATTACTGAATGTAGCCCACTAAACAGAGTTATCCTTTGACTTTGTCTGGAACGCCTAGTAGTTGCATTTTTAAGTCATGGATTGTAATGAATCCTGATAAACACAATATCTAATGCACATTTTATCTGTACCTTCCGTCAGAATGGCTGGTCTGTAATGCAGCTTAATGCTCATTCTGGCTTGATGTGTAATGTAAGAACAGGCTCCTGCTTGGTCCCTGGGCTGCCAGCGTAGTATGAGCTTGGGGACCCCCGTGGAGGGATGCGTTTTCACCCAAACAAGTTCCCTTGTGTGTTTCAGTCTGCTAAAGATGTTTGATAAAGGTCTGTGGGTAGTAGGCTAACTGGGCCCGGAAGCAGAGCTGCTGCGGGGGCACTGGATACTGGCTGACCTTGCTCTCTGATCCCAGGCTTGCTCACACCTGTATGTACACGCGAGTCTGCCAGTCATGGAGAGCAAGATGGGATTTGTAAGAACTGCCTGCCTTCCCCAAGGGGAGGAACAGAGCACCTCCCTTCTGCTCGGTTTGATCTGACAGCAGCCTGAGCCCACTCTGTCAGAGTGCTGCCTCAGAATAGCAGACCAGCAGGGTCACTGTGTGACAGTTGGAAGAGTCACGCTGAACTGGCACCTTACTTTGGAGTGCAAAGGGGACGCTAGTTTAAAGAATGAGGCGTTTGCAGCTTTGATCGTCTGTGTCCCTTTTCTTTTGCAGCTGCTCCTCACCAGTTCTCTGCCCTCCGCTGCCCCTCACTGACCCTGCTGTTGCCTCTTCCCTCACAGACGAGCCAGGTGTACACTCAGCTCGATAGGCCCTATGTTCCCCTGCGGGGCCCCCATGGCAAGTTCATCTCACCCTCCATGCGGTCTCCGGGGGGGCCTCACCAGTCCGACCTGCACCGGCATCGCGCGGAGCGGCAGACGGACATGGCCGAGCTGGCCAAGCATGTGAGTGGACCTCCATGTGCTGTGCTGGATATCTCAAAAGCAGGGTTTCAAACTTTTTGATTTGCACCCGATTCACTTTCCCAGCACTTTGTTCAGTACTACAGTTAATCCCACTGGGACGGCACTTAAAGGGAAATAGCTTCAACCTACAGTTATAGTGGCTGTCAAGGACCAGTGACTCTTTCTTCTATAAGGTGCAGTTCTAAGCTTTTTGCTCCGCTTTGGATAATCTCAGCCGAGGGCTGCATTCCAGTGGCCTGGTCCCCCTGTATTGTGAGGTTAGATCTTTACATACAAGAAAAACATAGTTGAGAACCATAAGGATACTGCAGTGCAATGTCACTAATGGCAGCTAAGGACCAGCTGTGACCTTTTAGTATTGATACTTTATGTCTAATGCAGATAATGCTGTAGTCATCCTTCCATCACAGTATTTAGCGGTAATGCAGTAAGTCCACATGCAGGTTGCCTCCCTCTATCCCAGGAAGCCGACATCGAGCACCGTACCCTGGCTCTGAAGCGAGAGGGCTTCTGGTCCCTGAAGCGCCTTTCTCGCGTGGCGGAGCCGTGCCGGCCCAAAGTGCACTGGGACTACCTCTGCGAGGAGATGCAGTGGCTCTCTGCTGACTTCGCCCAGGAGAGACGCTGGAAGAGGGGCGTGGCCAGGAAGGTGAGCTGGTGTGAGCCAGGCACCTGTACGGACACATTTCCCCCCAGAAGATGGTGTCAGATGTGGGTCGGGCTACAGTGCTGGAAATGTAGCAAATGCCTGCTGCTCGACCCCCATGGTATCTAGGGCCTGAGGGTCACCTTCAGTGTCCCGCTGCTGGAGGTCATTGAGGGAATGTGGCCAGTGGCACTGTTGGCAGCAGTCTGCTTTTTAGATCTTATTTTGTTCTCCCCACCCAGCTTCAGTTAGTCATTGCTATATGTTTACCCAACTGTCAGCAGTAGCCCAGAGCCTCCCGGAAAGTGGCGTTCCTCTGCTTTATCGACGCTATTCTCTTACACCGCTGCCTCAGTGTCAGGAGCTTTCTGTTCATAAATGATTGGACTCTACAGGGCAGGAATGCATGTAATGCTTTAAGTGCCATAGTGCCAGTACATGTCGAAAACCAGTGAGGCAGTGGTGGGGGCGGGTGGTGAAAAGCAGCAGGCAGCTCCTGAAATACAATCCGGTGCAAGGAGACCCTTAAAACTTCGCTGAATATACAGATGACGCATCGTTTTGGATGGACGTGACATTTTTGTATCTGACTTTTTCCGGTTTGCTTGAGTTTGGTGTGTGAGGGAGGCTGTATTCGACAGTCTGCTCCGCTCTTAACAGGTCGTCCGTATGGTGATGCGATACCACGAGGAGCAGAGGCAGAAGGAAGAGAAAAGCAAGAAGGAGGAGCAGGCCAAGCTGCGCAGGGTGGCCGCCTCGATCGCCAAGGAAGTCCGGGCCTTCTGGAGCAGCGTGGAGAAGGTGCGCTCCCCCCGCTTAAGGCCCCTAGTTCGTGCTATACTTGTGGTGTGCAGTTATGGTCCGCCTGTGCTCGCCTTGTCCGCGTGTGCAGACGATCGCAGTCAGTGCATGCGCATGGTCATATTCCTCCGAACCAGCAGAAGGCAGTTTCTGGCTTCTTAGTCCAAATGAGTACAAGTGCATTTATGCACTGGAGTGTGTCGTCCTGCTGCTTCAGTGATGAGGTGTCTATACAGGTTCCTCTGCTCCTCCTCACAGCGCTCACAAATACCGTTCTACTCTTTCTTCACTGACCTCCACTCTGTGAACATCAGCGCTGCCACCTACTGGAAACCCCTAGTCATGCACTGTCAGTTACTTGCACATGTGCAGGCAACATGCAAAAGCTCCAGACTGGCTGTCAGAGCATCTGCCTCATTTAACAGAGGCTGTACCGGGGCGGCACATTGACGGCAGACTGGCTATCAGAGCATCTGCCTCATTTAACAGAGGCTGTACCGGGGCGGCACATTGACGGCAGACTGGCTATCAGAGCATCTGCCTCATTTAACAGAGGCTGTACCTGGGCGGCACATTGACAGCAGACTGGCTGTCAGAGCATCTGCCTCACTTAACATGACTCAGGACAGGGCCACTGTAGGACTCGTGTCATATATCCAAACGCTGACTGTACAGTGCAGTGTTATTAAGCTTACCAATTCATTGATTGCTCTCCACTTTTATTTGGGGAGGCTGAGATTTTTTATTTGCATTTTGTTAATTTAAAAATCACAATGCTTTATTTCTTTGTGTTAGTGCATGTAATAATTTGTTACCCAAATAGAAGAATTGTACAAGCATACATTTTTAGAATTCCTGGTTTTAACCAATGTGAGTGTTTAGGTTGTGACGTTACCCGTCTCACGTTGAATCTGATATCACCTGGTTTATTTTGTATAAAAGAATTTACCAGATGGAGACATGTATAGGATACAGGTATAATTTGGCAATATTTTTTATTTTATTGAAGTCTTGTACCTTACAATTTTTAGGTCTTTCCTGTTATATTTTCAGTGGTTATGAGACACTTCAGAGCCATTTGCCAGATTTAAAACTTTAGATTGTTCACATGGTCGGGATTAGTGTTTTAATCCGCCTGCTTAGTTCGTGATTTATATGTACATGAGCTGCAAGCCATTAATCGCCAAGGTGTGTGATTAAAAAAAGTTTAACATCCCTACTTATAATACAGCGCTCTCTCTCTCTCTCTCACTCTGTCTCTCTTCTTGCTGTCATCTGTGTGTGCCTTTTTGAAAGCATTGAAATTCATCTTGTTCTTGCTTGCAAGTATTTTTGTTGGAAATGAATAATCTGTACATCACAAGTTTTTTTTAAACCATCAAATCAAATATGGGTTATCGTCACGCACTTGAGAATTTTTCCAGGGAAAAAAGGTTATGGTGATATATGTATAGCAACTGACATTGACTTTTTAGGTAAAATGTGTTGCTCAGATTTATTTATTTTTTTTTTTAACCAACTTGCCCAAATAAGTAAGCAAAAATACATAAACTGTTTTATTGCACGTAATCCAGAAGAAACGATGAATTTGTATGATATTTGCTCAGTTGCTTTGTTAGTTTTGTCTTTTTTATTCTTCATCTCAGTAACTTTCCCTGGATTTGATTAAATACTTTTGTTATGAAGATCAGCCTAGGCCTGCTTTGTAAATGCCGTAAGCAGGCCTGCCATAAGCAGGCCCTCCAAGCCCTCGCTGTCCTCCCTTTGATATACCCCAGTAATGGGTGATGTACCCAGTGATTGTGTTTGCTGTCCCGTTTTCCTACGAATTCAGGGCTTCAGTAAGATCAAATTGCCAACATGTGCTTTGCAGCAGCTTGTGAAGGTCCTCTGCTTGCAGGGGAGGGGGTGTCTCTGTTCCTCCCTCCCTCCCATTATCTGTTGTGGGTTGCCTACTATATATGGTAGTGGCTGGATGCTTCTCAGTGTTCTTACTGTCCAGTGGAGGAAATGCAGCAGTCTCCTTAAGTTCCTGGTTAGACTAGTGAAATTGTCCATAATTTCCTTGCATGTTGCCACGGTTTGGGGTTAGAGTGCTGCTTGCATTTTTGTCTTACCCTCTTCGTGCATCGTGCAGGTCGTCCAGTTCAAGCAGCAGTCGCGCCTAGAGGAGAAACGGAAGAAAGCTCTGGATCTGCAGTTGGATTTCATCGTCGGCCAGACGGAGCGCTACTCGGACCTTCTCAGCCAGTCTCTCGGTGACGCAAATGTGGCAGTTCCTCTGTCCGTCGGCGTGGTGGCCAACTCTGACGCTGCAACCACCTGTGTGAGAGCTCCGCAGCACGTGGTCGATGAGGATGGTGAGTCGCCGTGTAGCCCTGCCCTCTGCCTGCCTTATTCAGATTGGGCAAAGTATTTCACTTAATTTTTCTTTTCTTGTCTACAGTTTGAGGTTGAGATAATCCCTCATACACAGGATCTGAAATTGACACCAGCTAAGCACAGGATTTAAAATGGAACATCACTAAACTGAACTTTGTCCATGAGTCTGTTCGAACCTCATTGTTCTCAATACGACCTGACTGGTTACTGATATGTGGAAAATGGGTTTTTCCGACTTTGTTGATGTCGTTGCTGGTTCTCATGGAATGGATAATGAATCTTTATCAACTCATAATTAAGCTGTCATTTGTATATTCAAGTAGGCAATTAAATTCTATGCAGCCCCTATGGCTCTTACGTTGAAATAGGCCTCTTATTTACGAGTTATATATTCAGCCATAGAAAAAATTGAGAGCACTAAATCTGTTGAAACTAATCTGCATTTTTAAATCCTGGTTTAAACCTGGATCTGCTGGCAGAAGGTTTCGTTGAGCAGAAGGTTGCTTCCAGGTTAAAAATTTCTAGGACAGCAGTACAAAAGAACACGTTGAAGTAGAAGACTCTGGGAACGACCAGAAACCAGCCAGGTAAAGGGCGGAAGCAACTTTTTAATGCCAGAGATGATCATTAACTTATCTGACAGTTTCTCGTGAATCGTAGGATGACATCAAGTGACCTTCAAAAGGAATGGGAAACATTAAGTGCAGGTGTGAAGTGCACTGATAGGACAGTTCGTATCAGGCTCCTAGATGCCCTTCATTAATGAGCACCAGAGAAGAACCAGGCTGCAGTTTTACATTTTACATTTTGAAACATCATATTAAAAGCACTTGTGCTGTTGGACCAGCTGTGATGTCGGTGCTCTGCTGGCTTTGTGTCAAAGCTCAGTACCGTGCAGAAATTTTTTTGAGGGGCACTTGGTACCTTTTAAAGGGAGGTGCTTCAAAGAGTTTGGCAAAAGGGGCTGAGCCCCCCCCTGAAAGGTGGTCAGGTGGTCCTACTGCCAGTTAGTTGCTTTTCATCTTTGCCTCCGTAACACCTAAATATTCACTTGCATATCATGCTTGAATAATGTTTTTTTTCATATATAATTAAGACATGAAGAGTGATTGTGTAAGTGACAGCTTTGTTCGTCCTTGATTGAGCAGCGGTGAGCTCGCTGTGTTGCTGGGTGTTCAGTGTGTGGGTGGTCTGAGCTTGAGCAGTGCTGTGTTGTGATGGATGAAAGGCGGTCAGCTCTGAGCCGGCTGCTGCTTTCCAGCAGTCCTCAGCCTGCCAGCTCTGTGCTGATTCTCTGTTTAGCTGGGTGAAAAGGGTCAGCCTTTGGTTTGGATCAGCTCTGTCATGCAGAACAGACCTGCCTCATTCTACACTTTGTGTGCCGTGAGGAGTTACATTAGGAGTATAAGGCTATTGCATATCAAGCAGTCTTTTAAACAGAGGATCTTCCACTACTGAGCACCCTACTTGCCCTTTTCATAGTGTATGATAATGCAATGTGTCAACATACACCACACTAATCAACGTATGTGCATTATTGATTATGTCGATGCATCGGCACGTTTTTAGGACTGTTTTGCACGTTACTGAACAGTGACGTCCGTTTTGGATCATCCAAACAAGTTTCAAATTACCAATGTTGATTTCTTTTCGCGGACCAACTCTTCTGTGTCATCCATGTCGCTACGTCGCCATAGGGAATGTGTTGCATGTTGGGATGAGGGCATGAAAGGGGGAGAGGAAGAAATCCAAGGCACTACCTTCTGTTTGCTATTACTAGTTTATTGGTGTGTTGAAATGCATTTAGATGCGTGTATGAGCATTGGAACTGCAACTGATGGAAAGTGAACTGTAGCACAATACTAACGATTTCTTTAAAGGCAAATTTTAATTGCTCATTTTAATTGTCCATGGTGTTATATCGTCAAATCGCACATCCCTACTGATTTGTTATGCATAAAATGTATAACTCTAGGTTTGGGTAGAATATGAAAGGCTGAAGATTGCAATCGTATAGCGATTCATCAAAGGTTGTGTTTAGGATATCTACTAAAGTATAGAATGAACATCGGAGGTGCCCGATTGGCCCTGCTTGGGTTGATACCACTTTCATGGCGTGTCCTGGTCTGTAAAGCAAGGCGTGATCTGATGTATTAGTGTAACAGTGGCTAACAGCTAAAGCTCTGGGCTAAGTTTCTGCCCCCAGTATGAGGCTGAGGGTAGTTCTCTGGCTGCCTGCTGCCATGTCTTTGAATGCTTTATCCCATAGACCAGGGACAGCCATGCAGTCTCATCACTCCTTTCATAGTTGTTCCCTTCTCTTTCTTGAAATCTTGTAGGCCAGAGTTTAGGGAGCTTCAAGCTCTTCAAGAGAACACTGCACAATGGGCCTTTTCTGAATTCCTGTAGTCAGCGGTAAGGTCCGCAAGCCCGCTGTGCACCATACTCATGTTTGATCCGTTTCCGTTTTGCGAATCCCGTAATTTGTGTGAACAGCCTCCAAGATTGATTAGGAAGCAGATGGTCAGCTCCGTACTGCGGTGCTTTTAGCCTTTAAAGCAGGTTCTGCTGGTGCAGATAAGATTACAGCACACATCTGTTTCATCTGCTCTATTTAAGTATGGTCCTCCTCGACTTGCGACCAGTATCCCACTAACCTATATTTTAAATTATTTTTGAGTCACAGCAGCTGATAGTTAGGTCTGACGTCAGCCACATCTATACCATCACTTAGAAAATGAACATCTAGCTATAGGACATGCCTGTACTTTATAGTCTTAGGGCCTGTTTCAGATTGTGATACTGAATAATTTCTTTTAAAATATAGAATGGATGGATGGATGGATCATTGACTGGATAAGCATACTGTGTTCATGGTGGATAATTTGAAAGCACTGTTTAGTAATGGGGGTAAATAGCCCCTGTGCTTTGTATTATGTTAAGCACAGCAGCCTGTGTGCGCTGTGGGCTCCAAATCTCTGTCCTCCATCTGTGGTTTGACTCTTTTCTTCTTTTGGTACAGTTTAAGTTTCTGAAAGAACTTGCTGTCCTCTTTTTGTATGAGAGATTCGGTGCTCATCTTACCCCAGTTTTGCTATCTTGTGGTGACAGCATTGTAACACATTTTGTCCATTACTAGTAAATACAGTCAAAAATGCTTTGTGGCTGAGTATTCCTGATGTTGATATTCCATGTAATTTGTACAGCTGTTAAATGATTTAAAGGCTTTATATTACTGTGATGTCATGTTTATAAATGCCAGCCTGGTGTCAGGTTGTCTGGCCCCCCCTCCCCCCCCAGATGTCACAAAACGTATCCGTCTGTCGTAGGGCTCTGGTGAGACGCCTCACTCTCCTCTTGTTCTTGCAGATGGAGACTTCGAACCCCCGTTTGAGGAGGACGACGATGAAGAGACTATTGAGGTAGAAGAACAACAAGAAGGGAACGACGCGGAGACTCACAAACGAGAGATCGAACTGCTACGCCAGGAAGGGACACTGCCTCTGGACCAGCTGCTGCACACACTCACGCATGCGCAGGTAGTAAGTTCTGCCGCCCTGGGTGCCCACTGCACATGTACGTGCAGGTACTGAGCACTGCCGGCACTCTGGGTGTCCACTGCACATACATGTGCATGTACTGAGCAGTGCCACTGTGGGTGTCTACTACACACACTCATGCACACGCAGGGACTGAGCACTACCGCTGCTCTGGGTGTCACTGAACATGCTCACGCTAATTGATTAGCATGTCATTGAGTGAAATAAGTATTTGATACCCAAGCAAAACGTGACTTAGTACTAGGTGGGGAAACCCTTGTTAGCAAAAACAGCGGTAAGACATTTCTTACAGTTGGTTGTCAGGTTTGCATACATCTCAGGAGGGATTTTGGCCCACTCCTCTTTACAGAAAATCTCTAAATCCTTTAGGTTTCTTAGCTGCTGCTTGACAACTTGAAACGTCAGCTCCCTCCACAGATTTTCTATAGATTTGAGTCTGGAGACTGGCTAGGCCACTCCATGACCTTAATGTGCTGCTGCTTTAGCCACCCCTTTGTTGCCTTGACGGTATGTTTTGGGTCATTGTCATGCTAGAAGACCCATCTCCAGTGTTCTGGCTGAGGGAAGGAGGTTCTCGTCCAAGATTTTTCGGTACATGGCCCCGTCCATTGGCCTCTCAATGCGGTGAAGTCATCCCATGCCCTTAGAAGAAAAACGGCCTCAAAGCATAATGTTTCATAATGTTGACTGTGGGGATGGTGTTCATACTCAGCATTTCTCCTCCTCTAAACGTGGTGGGTCGAGTTGATGCCAAAGAACTCGATTTTGGTCTCACCAGACCACCGCACGTACTCCCAAGCCGCCTCTGAATCATTTAGATCACTGGCAAACTTAAGACAGGCCTGTACATGTGCCTTCTTGAGCAGAGGGACCTTGCGGATGCTGCAAGATTTCAGTGCATTATGACGAAGTGTGTTACCAATGGCGTTCTTGGTGATTGTGGTCTGAACTAGAGGTCAACCAATATGGGTTTTCAATAGCCGATGCCGATATTTAGGAGTCAGTGTCAGCCGATGGCCGATATATGCTGCCGATATTTTTTGGCCGAAAATTGGAGGTTTTCCCCTCTATTTGCATGATAAAATATCACACTAGTAATAACAAAGGATACACAAAATTTCTCAACTTAGCATTTATTGAATACTGACTTGTGTAAACTTAAATAACAAAAACACAATACAACTTGTAAACAATAACTTAAACTTATAAACAATAAAAATAGCAGCATCAGAATCTCGTTTAGTGCACAATATAGCAGCAAACTCCTTCTTCAGCTCCCAAGCTCACCATCCGACTGCAGATATCACACCTGGCTTTTCCTGGTGTTGGCTTGATGAAATGCTGCCATACAGGATTAGATTTTTGTTTAGCCATCAGACAGCAATTACTAAAACCGAAGAAAAAATACAAGGTTAGCATTTTCATTATAGTGCCTTCATCTTCAATTCATTCTACAATTCCAGTATTCCATGTACATTAAAACAATTGCACTCTAATACATTTTGAAAGAAAAAAAAACACTAAGTGCATCATGGTATGATGAGTAGTGTACAAGGTTCAAAACCTTTAACTAACATGGTTGTTTATGTTGTTAGCAGATAGATAGCTTACAAGGCAAATTCACAATCAGAGTCTAGCGATCGCGGAAAATAAAATAAAATAACTGTCGTATTACACGGCCTTGTATGCAAGGACAACAAAAGCCCCTAGTGATTGTGACGTTGTCAACGTATAAGCCTGTATAAAGGATAGACACGTTTAATGAGGACACTAACTGCGCAAAGTCGTGCACTTTTTATCTAGACGTCTGACAAATTGTTCGAATCTCCGCTCTCAAATGCAAAAACGTTTGCACAGAAGGACCATTGTCAGCATCAGCTCAGGTGAATGGTAGCCACGCTTTCCAACAAACAGTTTTCTCCGCCATGCATTGTTCTTAGCAGCTATGTGTCTCTGAGGACGGCACTGTCTGTGATAGGGGCAGAGTAACGCAACACTCACACACGCTGCAGTGTTTGAGAGCTGCCTGCTCCACCCCACACACACACGCACACACACACACACACACACAGAGTGAAACTCTCCGACACAAGAAAAAAACAGAACTGATAACATCGGGCTGATATGGTAATTTTAATTAACATTTTAATTATTTTTACCGATTTAATTAAACATCTGTGAGCCCACCAACAAGTGCACAAAATGAACTCTGTCAGAATCAATGATCCTTAACATTACCTGTAAGCTACAGTTGGTTGAAGGCTCATTATCATTACCGCAGTTCCCGACAGCGTAATTCGTGGTCTCTTTCAAAAGCGCTCGCGTTTTTTTTTTTAAAGCAAAATTTCATAGCAAACCAGTTAAATAAATAGGTCTTTGAAAGATCAGAATTTAAGCCTTATTGTTTTCTCCCAGAACTCATCCAAAACTTCTGGCTGGGGTCCTGCACATGGCAGCATGGGTCACTTGTTCCGCAGCAAGAATAACACTGGGCTGCCCGCAGACGTGCCTGTCTGTAAATCAGCATAGTGCACTCGGATATCGGCCGATGCCGATATATTTAAAAAATGCCAAATATATCGGGCCGACCTCTAGTCTGAACTGCCTCCAGATCATTAACAAGCTCCTCCCATGTAGTTGTGGACCCCCACCCCTTTCTCATGATCATCCTCACCACATGAGGCACGATCTTGCATGGAGCTCCAGACTGAGGGCGATTGATGGTCATTTTATATTTCTTCCATTTCCGAATAATCGCATCGGCAGAGAAGTCACCTTCTCACCAAGCTTCTTGCTGATAGTCTTGTAGCCCATTCCAGGCTTGTGTAGGTTTACAGTCTGGTTCCTGATGTCCTTTGACAGCTCTTTGGTCTTGCCCAAAGAGGGGAGAGGTTGGACTGGAAGAAATTGGTTCGGTGGACAGGTGTACTTCATACATACAACGCGTTGAGATCAGGAGTATCATTGATTGATTGAATGTAATTTGTGTGACTCATGGGCACATAACCAATCAGTGGGAGCCAGAATTCTGACTTGGTTGTAGGGGATCAAATACTTATTTCACTCAATCAAATGCTAATCAATTTATAACACATGTAATGTGTTTTTTCTGAATTTTTGGTTGATATTCTGTCTCTCCATTAAAATAAACCAACCAAAAAAATTCAAACCGGAGATTGCTTTATAAGTGGGCAAACTTACAAATTCAGTAGGGAATCCTATAATTATTTCCCCAACTGTATGTGCTTGTAATGAGCACTGCAGCTGCTCTGGGTGTCCACTGCACATACATGCGGCGGGTGCTTAGCTCAGATGCTCACCTCCATGTTTTCTCACAGGACAAGGTGTCAGAAGAGTCGTCTTCCACCGATTCCTCATCTGCTGTAGAAGATGGCGATGGGGATGAGGAGTTCTCCGCTAACGAGGACTGTAAGTGGCAGTAACTCCACATGCACTCCTGCCTTGTGCTCTCTGGGTGTGGAGTCTGCTGATTATTCTCTGAGGCCATCCTATGTGTAACCCTCACTGCTGCTCCTAGCGGAAGATGAGGAGGAGACCATCGCCGCGCAGGAGGTCGTGGAGGGGCAGGCCGACCACACGGAGGAGCTTTCTGATCTGGCCAAGGAAGGTCGGCTGCTTTCAGTTACAACTTTGGATTTTTACACGATATTAGACTCTGTACCAAGCCATGGGGGGGATGAGTGAAAGTGTCACCGGAAGAGATGGGATTTTATCTGGAATTACAGACTATCTAATTATTTATATTAGTTAAAATGACAATTTTTGTGAGCGTTCCACTCGGATTCATTTAAGTGAGCCTGAATATATAAAGGGCAGCCTCCTTTGTCTGATGGATTAGAAGCTCGTTGGGGGCTTGCTGTGCAACCATACAGACACTGATTACTCTGTTTTAGTGGAGCACAGCACTGGGGGGGGGGGGGGGGGGGGGCCGCCCCCCCGCCCCACACCCCCTAACTGAAAAAAGGGGGGGGGGGAAAAGACCCCCAATGGTATGAATTACAGCGAAAAACAAACTTGTTTTTCCCGTG
>JABJVO010000042.1:16980460-16999093 GCA_026770805.1 Boulengeromyrus knoepffleri | reverse complement strand
ATTTCCCAGACCTGAGGCTCATTCAGTACGATTGCGGTGAGTGCCCGTCTCCTCGGGCCCCGTCCGCGCCCGTCTCCACGGGCCCCGTCCGCGCCCGTCTCCACGGGCCCCGTCCGCGCCGAGTGCCCGTCTCCTCGGGCCCCTTAGGGGTTACGCTTTGCTCTCTGTTTCAGATGGGGCTATTTTGACTTGTGAAACTGAAGTATGGGTTTTTTTTCCAATACTGCCTCAAACTCCCAACAGACAGACAAAATGCTCATTAAGGAAGGAATATACATACTTGAAATGTATTCACAAAGCAGGTTCTTCAGATACTGCCATGAAGACATTCTTCTCCCTACCCTGAATCCTAATGATTTCAGGTGTTTTTTTTGTATCTCTGGGGATTGTAATTAGGGGGCTTCCCAGGGTTGTGTGGACTAAACAATCCCTTACAAATGCACCAACCATATGACGAAGCCCCCCATAACCTCACTGTCTGAAAACAACCTGCTTTTACTGGGTGTCTTGCCCATTTTCTTTTATAAAAATGGCCCCGACATGATATCATTTGTTGAATTTCAGAAATGTTCTTTCATGTACTTAAGGGAATTGATCCTCTCCATTTGGTAAAATATGTGGACTGGGTTGAGAGCCGAACCCTTAGTAGAATATAGAGAGATAATAATTCTAAGTGCATCTGACATCCAAACACTGAATTGCTACTCACTTTGGATTGGGTTTACATGTATTTATTTAGCAGATGCATTTTTGTAATGTGCAAGTGAGGCAGTACATAAAAGCATACATTTGTCAAGGACTCAGATGCTGCTAGACTGAGCTTTCAGCTCAGACGAGTGAATAACTTCTGTTGATGGCCAGTATTGAATACCTGCGATATTGTATAGCTTGGATGCAGCCAGTCCACATAGACAAGGTAGCCTGATACTTACAACCCAGGTACTAACAGTTTGAGTTACATCTGGAGTTAACAATGATTTTCCCGCTTCTGAAAGCACAGTCCTTACTGTAAATCTGTGTGTGGTTATTGGCAATGCCACTGGTGCATGGGATGTGGGTGGATTACTGGGCCTTGGCAGATACTCCATGATTCTGCTGTCAGGAGGAAGCGACCAGTCAGATCAGATCCTTCCCTTTGATTTCTGTGGAGGTGCTGATGTCCTGCTCAGCCCTGGGTTTTCATGATCTGTGTTCTCTCCTGCAGGGAAACTGCAGACGCTTCACTCCCTGCTGCGGAAGCTGAAGACGGAGGGTCATCGTGTGCTCATTTTCACCCAGATGACTCGAATGTTGGACGTATTAGAGCAGTTTCTAAACTACCATGGACACATCTACCTGAGGCTTGATGGAAGCACCAGAGTTGAGCAGAGACAGGTAAGGGATTAATGTAGATCCAATCTTTTGAATCCACTTTGGTACAGATGGTTTGTTTGTCAAAATACTCATTAATTAGGTCAGAAGCAGATTGGTAAAAGTCTATGTTCTGTGTAGCATTGGTGACCATGTGGTACCCAGAGAGCTGTTAACAAGCACAAAATATCCAGACATGTCACGTGGTTGCCCTTTTCTGTTTGGGGGTGGGGCTTGGAGCCCCTCGACAAGCTCAAGCAGTCCTGGGCAAAAGGCTGGTTCAGACTGGTTCAGCACATGCGTACATGTGCTTACACACGATTGGCGCAGATGCATTTAATCTGCAGTATAACAATTTAGTTTCTGCGTTGGTCTTCACCCATTGCATATGTCTCTGTTTTGGAATATTGTCCTTTCCTCCTCAGGGCTCGCACAATTTCTAGATCCCCAGTAGCCCTTCAGGCAGGCATTCTTCAGATTTCAGTTGCCCGAAATGAATTTTGACCAACCCAAATATGGTAAAGGCCATTCTTATTTCAAGTTTTGCAAACCAGGCACTATCTGTGATAGAGGCAACATTAACTGGCACCAGACAGCAGTCTGTCAGCATCATGGACATCAAGAGAGGAAAGCAAAAAGCAACTCTTCAGTCCCTGAAGCCTCACATCCAGGGATAAAATAGATCGGTCGATTTGCCTTTAAAACACATTCACTTATGTGAGATCAAACCAGATTTGTTTTAATGTTAACAAGCACATCATTGTAACGTTAACATTCCAGCAAAGAGCAATGTAATTGCTTAGCATTACCATTACATGACAGAAATAATATAATGATAATTACTGAAATTACTTACCCATGTATACATCGAAGTACTTCGCCCACATGTTCTACTCTGCAGTTTTTGTCCCCAGACACAGAATAGAAAGTGACTAATAGACTGGCAGTGTAATTTGCTTCAATGATACCCACAACTTTAAAAAAACATAATTTAACAATATCCTCATAACGGATAGTGGGCGCTTACACCCTTTTTGCTTTTGCGGTTTATGGGTCCCATCCATTTTCCCACTCCATCAAGATAGCAGTTCTCTCTCATACCGCTCCAGCATTATTATTATTATTATTACTATTATTTATTATTATCTTCATCTTATTCATCATCATCTTAGTATTATTATGGTTATTTTGCATCATATTATCTTTATGAAGATGAATAATACAATGTAGAGATGCAGGATATTCTGGTTAACATACTGAAATTGTGGTCTAATACTTAAGCTTTATTCATCAAGTTAGCAGCATTAGAACTACTGCTGAAATAATGGAGGACAGGGGTTTTAATAATGTCGTTCACCACCTATAAGAGATCTCAATGTACCGGCCTGCGAAATGTTTATAAATCATTACTGAATCTTTCCCATTGATCGATTTTTTTTTTTTTAACAGAATAAGGGTCTTTCTCCTAATCTGCCTCGGAAAGTTTTATCACCTTTTCTGAGTGGGGAAAAAAAGAAAATACCTGCTTATTCTCTTGCGACATCATTTTTCCTATGCTGGACTGTGACTTACAGTGCTGTATTCAAACTTGTGGATTTAAAAGGTTGCTTTTTGTAAGATCAACTGATTTGAATGTATGGTACTTTTTATGTAAGTAGTTTTAAAACCAGGTATTTTTACTTTTACTTAAGTGGTGTTTTACTGGATGATATTTTGGTGTGGTATCTGTACTTTAAGTATGAAAATTGAGTACTGTTCCTCCCACGCATTCTTCAAATATACACATTTTATTTGGACTTGACCGCAGAATAGGGTGACCACCTCATCCTCGTCAGGAGGGACACTGAGCTACTTCAGGTTTTACAATGTACTTTAAAACTGAAAGGCACCCATTCTTGGCTGAATTGTTTGGTTCGTCTTGTGCTTATACTGGTTTATTTCCTTGAATGAAAGATTCATCCAAGTGCATGATTGTAGGAGACTGACCAATCAGCACACAGCAAGAACTCAGTGCTTAAGGGGTCCTTTTTCTTTGAAATGGTTATTTGCAAACCCTGTAATACCTCATAATGTCCACCCTGACATGGATTAGGTGGTCAGCCAACCACAGAAGTATGAACAATTCCTTGTCTGTTACACGTCTGGATGCATGAAGACACGTTCTGTGTGCGAAGTATGAACTGGCCTTAAGGGCAGTGCAGCAAGGATCTGCTGATCAGTCTGTGGTAGGAAGACCAGAAGGGAAGTGTTAAAACCGCATCAGTTCGTTTTTGCAAAGATTGTAAAACTGTCCGAATTTAGCTAATGCTGATGTTCTGTATTTCTTATGTTTATGCTGTTATTCCTTCTCTGGCTGAGGAAGCAGAAGGGACTGAAAGGATGTGCTTTGAAAATGTGCTTCCCTCCTTGCAGGCTCTGATGGAGCGTTTCAATGCAGACCGGCGGATTTTTTGTTTCATCCTGTCGACGCGCAGTGGCGGTGTAGGTGTCAATCTCACGGGGGCTGACACGGTGGTGTTTTACGACAGTGACTGGAACCCCACCATGGACGCCCAGGCTCAGGACCGATGCCACCGCATTGGGCAGACGCGAGACGTGCACATCTACAGGTAACCGTGTTCTTACTGATGACCGTGACTTGCCATGAGGTATCTGCGCCACGCTGACGACGTCGTTCATGGTGTCCTCATCAGGCTCATCAGTGAGCGTACGGTGGAGGAGAACATCCTCAAGAAGGCGAACCAGAAGAGAATGCTAGGAGACATGGCTATCGAGGGCGGCAACTTCACCACAGCGTTTTTCAAACAGGTCTGTCCCTTTTGAGAGAGCGTGTGAGAGCATTGCTGTGCGTGACATGGTGCCCTTTCAGGTGACTGCTAACTCTGCTTGCTAACTCTGCTTCTCTTTAGCAAACAATCCGGGAGCTGTTCTACGTTTCTGAGGGAGAGAAGAGAGAGGCTGAGCCCAGCCTGCCCTCACAGCCGGAGGAGGATGAGGCTGTCAGCAAGCAGCATGCCACCATCTTGGAGCAGGTAATGTGTGAAGGTCCTCTTCAGCCTGGGTCATGGTTGCTCTGGAATATATTTCTTAGAAACGAACCTCTTGAGTGTTTCACTGTACCTATCCACCATTACAATTAGTAGTGCATATTTGTATCATTTCCCTGATGCAGACTTTAGATTAGGTCTGTCCAAATTATTACATAATGAACTGACCGCGATTATTTTTTGCATAATGCTTAGAATCTTCTCCATTCTTCTGTTTGAAAATAGCTGGATGAGACGCAACAGGCATATTTCTATCACTATTTCCACATTGTTTTCTACCATGTAATGTATGACTGGCGCTTGTTTAATGACATCATCTCTTTGCGCTTCTGAACCAATGCATACCACCTACTCTTTTTGTACCTTGCACATCTTTGCATGCACTGCATTACACTTCAAAACAGATTTTACGATGTTGTGTTCTCTGTTCAAATAAGTCCTGCATAACACATGCACTTGTGTGGGAATTGTATGTTACTTTACCCATTTTTTTCTGATCCCACTATTTCAGAGTGATGCAAACAGCTATGCATAGCTGGTATGCAAGTGCGCATTCGGCATAAAGCGATTAAAGGCGGCAATTTCTTATTATAGCACTGCAAATGTTTAAGTATTTCATGCGGATTCACGCTGTTATGACAAGAAATTACCGTGCATTTTAACCTTCATGTGGCTTATTTGTAATTTTGCGGAATAAAGGCCAAAATGCACAGCGATTTCCTGTTATAATAGTGCAAATGCACATAAAATACGCATTTGCATACACAGCGAATGCATACTTGTATACCAGTTCTGCACATCCCGGTATATAAATATAGGTGAAACAAACTCAAAATACGCCAAACTTCATATTTCAGTTTAGAGTTAACCAAAGCTATAAGTATACCGAAATACCATGTCGTTGGATAGCAACAATTTCAGCGGATGGAAATATAAACTAGCATTTTAGATGTGGGATATTTAGGTAATAGTGTTGATCCAAAAACTGGAAATAGATGACTGGAGTGAACACTTAAAAATGACAAGCAAAGAAAATGGACTACTTTTTAAAGTCTACCGAATCATTAACATCCAGGATCTGTATCAAGTTTCACAAAGCCTGATTTCTTGGTTAGCCCGATGTAAAGTTCTCCAGTTTAAATGGAATTTATCTTCATTCACTTATATTTACCCCAGACCACCTTTTTTCCGATACGTTATCCATGCGTATTCCGATACGTTTAGTTTGCTGTAAATGTAAACAATGTTATTTGCAGTAAAATGGCAGGGTGGGGCGGATTGGGCAGTGCAGACGTGTGAGGTAAAATTGGGCCAGTGGTATAGATCAGGAAAAGACACTTTATCTCGAGGCATTTAACTTTGTTATTGTATGTCATATCAGGCCTCTACAATTTTTGTTTACAAACTTAATAGGCAAATGCAATTTTATATGTTCCAGTATTCAATATACAGTTCTTCATAAGGTGTATGTGTAATACTAAACTATGATTAGGCTAACTCCAGGCTGATAGTTATAAAATGATCAGGAAGACAAATCCGTAATCGCATTTATTTGCATGACAATCGGCAACTAAACTTTCATGATCGTGACAGCCCTACTTTAAGCGAATATTTGTCATTTTAACATCCACGATACTTCAAAAGACTTATTCATTATATATATACACCTGAAATAACCAACAAATGCCCTTTCTCAAGGCCCTGTGTCGTGCTGAGGATGAAGAAGATATTGTTGCTGCCTCGCAAGCCAAAGCAGAGCAAGTGGCTGAACTGGCTGAATTCAATGAGAGCATTCCGTTAGAGGAGAGTAATGAGGGGATGGGTCGCTACCAGGAAGAGGAGGAGCTCTCCAAGGCTGAACAGGAAATCGCTGCCCTTGTGGAACAGGTGACTACCTCTGTACCAGAGCAAACATGCTGTCATTTCATTGTTTGGCAAGCAAGTCCGTTATGCTGGCTTTTCACTCTGAAAAGCCAGGGGGGTTGTTATGCTTTTAACTCGCCTTTCTCTTTAATTTTCCAGCTTACTCCAATAGAACGGTATGCAATGAATTTTTTGGAGGCCTCTCTGGAAGATGTTTGCAAAGAGGAGTTGAAGCAAGCAGAGGTGAAACAATTTCGTCTAATTTTGACTGTATAATGTAGGATCAGACAGATAAAGAACGGCGGGTGGAATGAGTTCTGTTAAGACATCAGTAATATCTGGTTAATTCCTAACATCAGTAAGTCATCAGATTCAAATTGCGTACAGGAGGCACAGCATGAGAGTAGCGAATGCTTGTTTTAAAAACTGCTTGAATTGCCCTTAATGACACTTGGTTATTTGTCTACAGGAGCAAGTCGAAGCTGCTCGGAAGGGTCTGGATCAGGCAAAAGAAGAAGTCTTGAAACTCCCACCTTATTCTGACATCGAGGATGAGGAGTTGTGTCCATCACTTGCAGAGGATCTGGTTCACATCTCATCCAATCGCCGGCCTCGCAAGCACAAGGAGAAGGGCGCCCCTTCCACCAGGGTGAGCGGAAGGCTTCGTGGTCCTATGGTGATACCTGAAACTAATCTCAGTACAAACCTGACACACGGAGACATTGCACAGCATAAAGAGAGAGGATCAGAATCCCATCATTCGGAGCAAGATGCATCCTCAAGCCTCATGTCCCAACAGCAATGCCATGGAGCTACACCCTCCCTCAGTAACCCCAAGCAGGATGAGCCTGTGCTGATGACAAACGTAATCGAAGACGTATCAGGAAGTTTTGGCTGTGCTCTTCCAGTGGCTGTGGGACCCAAAGAACTCACAGTGTCATCTGTAACTCCCCTTGCTGGAGTAAATTTGCAGAGTGTTCAAAGCCACAGCCAGCACCACCCAGCCATACCAAAGGTTACAGAACCTGCAACGTCTGGCGTGATCTGCTGTACGTGCTCCGCTTCGGAATCATCCTCCAGGGCCCACCTCACCACCTCTTCGCCTACATCTAGTTTAGTGCTTTCCACTGCTCTGACCCCAACAGTCATGAAGACTCACATTAACCAAACCCCTTGTGCCTCATCTACCTCATATTCCGTTTCTGGAGAAAAGATTAACGACCAAGGCCAGTCAGATTACGATGGGGCACCAGCAGACACAGAGAATCGCTCTGAGGTCACACAAGATCTGTCTGCTTCATCTGGCATGGATAGCATTGGTGAAGGTCACTTTGATTCAGCCCAAATTCAAGATAGTGATGTTACAATGAATGAGGAAAATGATCAACACACCCAGAGATCTCTTAATAATCCTTCACAGCTCCCCACACAGTCACCTCTTAGCCGGTCCCCACGCAAGCGACAGTCGGCCGACGGAGAGGTGCTGAGTAGCCATGTTGATGATTCACCCTCAGCCAAAGTTCTTAGGAAGTTGCCGGGCCGCTTAGTCACAGTAGTGGAAGAGAAGGAGCCCCGTCGGAGGAAAAGAGCAGCAGGTGGCGGGCAGCATGATGGGAAAGGCCAAGAAATGGTGTCAGCTGACCTTGAGCAAGGTTTAGATGTGCTCAGCAAGGAAGCTGCCTTACAGACGCAAGACAAAACCAGTGCAACTCAGAAAGAGAACAGAATAGCGACACAAGTGATGGCTGAAAAAGCTTCCCCCCAGCATCAGCCAGATCAGAACCAGACCTCTCCCTCACCGTACCACGACAGAGCTGTGATCCACTCCACCACCAGCCTTTCTCCAGATATGCCTGTTTTAAGGAACCTGCCGGTGCGAAGGCGGTTAGAGACGGAGTCCCGCATGGCTGCCCAGCTAGGTGAGCATCAAGCAGGAAGAGGCCGAGGACGTGGAGGAGACAGAAGATTCAACTTGTCTCCCAGCTTCCCCAAGAAAGTGGATACAAAACTAGAAGGAGCTGAAGACGCCTTGAACACATCAGAAGATTGTACATTCACTCCCCCTAAAGTGAACATTACACCTCCTGGGAAACGCAAGCGGGGACGCCCACCTAAGACTCCACCCAGAGTAAATAACTCTGCGACAGAGCAGACCTCTTCTTGTGATGATGTTGCCACAGAAGGCACTGGGGTTTTAGAAAGAAGCCCTTCACCATCTCCAAAACGCAAGAGGGGGCGTCCACGTAAGGAGGTAGCAAGAACAAGTACTGTTGAACCCAGCTGTATCACTTCAACAAAAAATTCTTCCCTTCCAGGTAGCCCAGACTTGAGTGAGCATTCAGAAAATTTTACCGCAAGAAATTATCAGCCAGCTTATGGTTTAGAACCTCAGTCACCCTTACCAAACAATAACCACCCCCTAGAGAGCATTTCACCTATTGACACAAGTCAGTCTAATCAAATAGTTCCCACCTCTCTAAGTCCCACTCCTCAGTCCAACGAAGTTTCTTCACCTCTCACGTATACTTCTAAGTCCAATACAGAGAATCAGCATGTAATGGCACAGGTGGAGGAGGACTTCAAAGATGGTGACAGTAACATGACATCTGTGTTGGTTGGCACGATGGAAGAAGAACAAGATAACGAAACAAAGAGCAAAGATACTGGGGAATGTAAAGTGGAGTGTAAAGAGGATCAAGGGGATCAAAGTGCACAAGAGGATTGCTGCACATCTCAGCCTAAGAAAAGGAGAGTTGCTGCCTGCTTGTCTGGGGACCAAGGATCTGTACAAAGTTCTCCTCGGGGTGAGAGGGATGATGACATGGGTAAGGAGACCCAAGAGAGAACTAGAATGAATAGACACTCTGTACCTATGAGACCTGGCAGTAGGAGGAGCAGCCAAGAATCCGCTTGCTCCTCCTCACCATCGTCAATATCCTCTCGTTCAACTTCCACCTATTCATCACTATCCAGGAAAGATGATGCAACAGATAGATCCATGAAGCGGAAGCAAAAAGTGGACGCAAACAAAAAGGAAGGGACCGCTCAAAGGGACCCAACAAAAAAACCTAGCCATTCTGATTCTGCGAGCACCCCACAACAGTGCTCATTCTCCTGCTCTTCTTCAGACTCTGATGACTCCAGTGGGGGTCATAAGGAGCGGCGTCTCACTCGGTCAACTCAAAAGATGCTGGAGAGTGGAGATAACACAGACCTGAAAGGAAATTTGGAGGTAAGAAGAAGAAGAAGAGGCAGAAAGTCCATCAGGAGTCCATGTAGAGAAGGTCAACTGATGCCAAACACAACCACTAGAACTGAAGGGGAGACCAAAGCTGAAATGTCTGTTAGAGTTACACGGAAATCATCGGGTCCTTTACTGGCTTCTGAGCAAAGACAACAACCTAGCCCCGTCTCACCATCTACAGTCTCAGAGGTCTTGGGGAAAAGATGCTCTGCCTTGAATGCAGCTGCTAAACTTCTTGCCATGAGGAGTAAAGGAGGAAACCCTGGGTCTAGTATAGCATTTTCTGTAGGCAAAGAGACTCCAAAAGGAGGAAGGGCTAAAGGGCAGCCTAATGCCTCTGCATCATCTGAACGGAGCAATAAGACAGGAGCCAGAGTGACCGAGAGTAAAACGGAGAGTAACAGGCAGCTCTCTGGCCATCCCAACCCCACTGCCTCCCGTTCTACTCGCCAGCGACCAGGAGACTTGGTTCCTCCACTTCAAACCGAAAACAAAAGAAACAAAGTAAAAAGAAAGAGAATGGTGGAAGGACAAAGCAAAGGGGAGGAGAGCCATTCACCGCGGGCGCACAGCGCAAGCAGCAGCCTGAGCAGTGAGCAGGGGGAGGGCAGCAGCCGGAGCCGGAGCAGCAGCAGCAGCAGCCAGCGCACCCACAGCCTCAGCTCCCAAAGCACGGGACCCCTGTGCTCCCAGTCCCGTGCCCCCTCTCCTAGCAGCGATCGTGAAAGGAGGAACAAAGGTGACAAAGCAGGCGAGAGGAGCCGCGGGACGGGCACGCGGGAGAGCCGCAAGGAGAGGCGGCTGAGGCAGGGGAAGGGCTCTGGGGAGGGGACGCCTGACAGGCTGCTGCGCAGTGTAGCTGCACTGGCTGCGGCTCAGGCCCGCACACCCGCCAGCAACACCCGCTCCTCCACCAGCCACCACCATGCCTGTCGCACCAAGACCTGAAGTCTGGGAGCCGGCGCAATGGAGGTCAATGTATCGAGCAAGCGATAGGAGGGGGTGCCGGTGACCGCTTTTGAAGAAGAGAAGCAAGGCCAATGGAGGATCCCACTCGGAGCAAAAATCAAAGGAAACGTGACTGCGATGTACAGCACTATGGATACAGGTCCCATCTCCAGTTACAAGCGTGGATCTCCTCCCTCTCCTGTTCTCTCCTTTAGCACGAGTCGGTCACCCATTCAGTGCAGCCAGGGTGTGAGACACAGATAGAAAATCGTGAGTGTCAATGAGCTGTATTCTCAGTATAGCCATCTTGTGCTGTCTAAGTGCAGAGAGAAAGTTTTGGCAATGGGGATGGTGTCTCCATTTTTAGAGTGGTTGAGCTCTGTGAGCCATTGGAGGAGTCAGTTTATACAGACAGTGTCTGATTATGCTGCCGGTACACAGGGACTTTCGAGGGGGACTTTGGGGTGGGAGGTGGGCTTAGACAGTGTACTGTAACCATTTAAAGATGACTGGATTTTGTGTGTGAAGGGTCAGTAAATGTAAGCGACAGATTGTACAAGGTTGCTGCTCAGTTACACTTTGTCATACATTGAAACTTTGAGCTGGGAGCTGAGCTTGTTGGACAGTGGAGGTTTGCAGAAAACGTTGTTTCCCTAAACCTTCTCAATCTCAAAAATCTGAGATAATGCTGGTTCAAGAGAGGTTCTGAATTTAATATCTACTGCACAGTCCTTGGGTTACTTAGGTCCCCTTTTGTCATTTTCTGTCCTGAATTTTTGCAGAACACATTTTCCCACTCTTAATGCTTTTGTTTTTGGTTATATATTGAAGTCAGTCTGTCCTTCCTGGTACCTCACAAAATGCGTTACATAAGCTCTAAATATGTTAATTTATGTTTTGAGCTTGTAATGTACTTGAACATATGTTTACTGGCTGTGCAAAAATAGGAGTAACTGATTTGTTTTGATGCATAATCGATTTAAAGGGTTTCTTAACCTTTAAGACTGTAAGCCATTATGATCTGAAATGTGCTTTGATACATATTCAAAGGATCCTGATCAAAGTGTGGGGGGGAACTGGGTACTGCCTATTTTTGGGCGGTTTCTAAAAGCTGATTCTCTTTAAGCATGTGAACTGCTGGCTAGGAGATTCACTTTATTTGCTGTTTTGTTGTCAGACAGATTTCACCCACCAGTAACAAGGGAGAAACACCTTTGCATCCATTTTACGAAAAACTACAGACACTTGCAGATGTGACCCGAAAGCGGTGAACTAATCTTCACTTTCAACTATTTCAAGGTCTTCATTTATAATATATACTGATTCATGGACTTAAATGGGAGACGGGTGTACAGTAAATGATAGGTCTGTTTATTTTCCGGATGCCTTGTGTCTCACAGCGTTTTGTGGAGGGAAAGGACGATGGTGGAGGTCTTTGTTTTACTTTGTCTTTAATTTCAGTTGCTACATTCCTGTGTTTCTTGCAATTCCACATTATTTTACTTGAAAAATTAAAAAAGTAAAAGTTGAATAAAAAGGCCAAAAATTAATACAATTCCTGACTTTGTGTCCGCTGTTCCTTATTCTCACATATGCATCATACTGCTGCAAACCTGACTGTTTTTCTGTAAAGGGTCTTTGCTCAATATGCACATTGGTCACCTTAGGAAAGATAAATTTACTTGCAAATCTTATTACAGTGGTTCTCATTTGTAGTGCTGCACTGCAGTACTTGCTTGGAACCCTTACAAGACGTAGTTCACCTACCACAATACTGAGGAATATCTTTTTAGTTTTGGGGGAAAATACAAAAGTAAAACATGCTCTTCATTGTTTAACTTTCTAATGTGTATGTACATTTCCCAGTACTTTTATTACGTGTGAGAGAGAAAGAGACTGAGACTGAGACTATTTGGACAAAAATTTTGGGAGACATCTAAATCATTGAATTCTTGTTTTATTTAGATCCATTGCCGCGGGTGTATAAAATAATTGCATAGCTAGGTGCTTCAGGTTTGCAAATATTCGTGAAAGAATAGGTCATTCCGAAGAGCTCCATGAATTCCAGCATTGTGCCACCTTTGCAATAAGTGTGCATGAAATTTTTCCCTACAAGATATTCCATGGTCAACTGTAAGTGGTATTAATGCAAAGTGGAAGTGTTTAGGAGCAACAGAAATGGCCACAAAGTAGCAGACCATGTAAAATAGACCGAGGTCAATGATTGCTGAGTGCATTGTCAGTAAAGGTTGCCAGTGCTCTGACTATAACTGCAGGATACCAAACCTCTAGCATTAACCTCGGCACAAAAATTGTGCACTGGGAGCTTCAAGGAATGGGCTTCCATGGCCAAGCAGCTGCATGCAAGCCTCACATCACGAAGAACTGGATGGAGTGGTGTAAAGCATGCTGCCACTAGATTCTGGATCAGTGGATATGTTCTGTGGAGTGATGGGTCATGCTTCTCTGTCTGGCAGTCTGATTGACAAGTCTGGGGTTGACAGGCACCAAGAGAACATTACCTGCTTGACTGCATTGTGCCAGCTGTAAAGTTTGGTGGAAGAGGGATGATGATATGCGGTTGTTTTTCAGGGGCTGGGCTGGGCCCCTTAGTTACAATGAAGGGAGCTCTTAATGCTTCAGCGTACCAAGACAGTTTGAACAAATCCATGCTTCTATCTCTGAAAACAGTTTGGGGACGGCCCGTTTTTGTTTCAGCATGATTCTGTCCAAGTGCACAAAGGTCCATAAAGACATGATTGGGTGAAGTGGGTGTGAAAGAACTTGACTGGCCTGCACAGAGCCCTGGCGTCAACCCCATCAAACACCTTTAGGATGAACTACAATGAAGATTCTGAGCCAAGCTTTCATGTCCAACATCAGTGCCTGACCTCAGAAATGTTGCAAAGGGGGCACCAACTCCATATTTAGAATACGACGACATAAAAGTTCATGTGGGTGTAAAGGCCAGTTATCCCAATAATTGATACTTTATTGATCCCCATGGAAATTTTTTCTTTATGCCTCTCCCAACTTGCTCTCCATTGCTGAGACCCGCTGGCCATGAAGGGCAGCCACCTGTTGCAGTAACCATGGTGTTGGGGGTTAACAGCCTTGCTCACAGACATGCTGAGGCCAGGCTTGAACCAAAAACCTTCTGACTACAGGCACAGAGGCTTAGCCCACTGAGCCACACACTGCCCTTAAATGCTTTTGTCCATATAGAATATCAACTTGTGGCTCTTTACCTGACTTGATCTCTGATGGAATTGTGTGATGAACTGGCCCTGGCTCTTGAACAACCTACATAACGAAATCACGTTGTTCCTGTGCATCTTTAAATAATGACCACACTTAGTCAACAGGAACTAGCTGACAGATCCAGGATATCCCAGTCCTTGTTATTTCTCAAGTTGCGGCTGGTATTAACTGATTGTCAAGACCATATATTAAGTTTCCCTAAAATGAATGTACAGATAAACATTACAATGTATGTTAATGGTGATATCTGGTTTTCCTATTGCTGTTGGTGCAATTGATTGTTTGCACCTTGCAATAAAAGCACCACCAGAGAATGAAGCTGTTTTTGTGAACAAAGTTTTATTCCATCAATGTGCAACTGTGAGGCCAACAGTAACAATATAGGTTGTTATATATACCCACACCCCTACAAACAACCATTCAAAAATGTATGCACTCAGAAAATGTCACATTTCCCATGAAAACACTTTTATTAAATAAGTTGCAAAATTAAAAACAGGCAACACATTGACAAGGTTTAGCAATAATGATTTTTGCTTGAAATTCTGTGCTTCAAACTTTGCTTTGATCAAATAATCCTCCATCTGGAGCAATTACAGCCTGGCAGACCTTTGGCATTCCAGCTTTGTTGCGGTAATCTGCAGAAATTCCACCCTACAGTTCCAGAAGCACCTTCCACAAGTTTACCTGCTGTTTCCAATAGCCAGTGTAAGGCACAGAGAGACACGGCAGCGATAATTACAGGTCTCATCCCCATCGAATGATTACAAAGCTAGGATAACATGGTTAGGGGTTTCTTTGCATCCGGCTTATAACATTTTTCTTTGGTCAACTTCCATGGTCCAAACTACATATGGACTTCAGCCATAACACTACTGATAGCACTTGCCTTCATACTTGTTTTAACCAGCACTTTGACAGACCTGCAGTAATGGCTTGGAACTTCCTATATGTCAGGGGTCGGCAACCTTTTTAAAGCAAAGAGCCACTTTTTCCTAAATATCTGAACCAAGATTTACAATGAGCCGCAATGGGTAGAGAAGGGGGTTTGAGATACGATTTTTTTATGTGATATGGGCATATATGCATTTAATACAAAAACAAAAGTTCAAGTACTATAGGACATCATCTGTAGATTTTATTGCTATACTTTACATACAACATTAGGAAGAAGGGGTCACTAGTTATATTTAAATCACAAAGGTGCTGATAGTGAAATATTTACTGTCATATGTGGGTTACACAATTTTTGTTAATGTGACATGTATGTAGTATGCACTCCACAGGTTGCATTCATATTTAAAACTTCGCTATACTCTGCTGTGTGCAACCTGTGTACTTGACGGCTTAACTCACCATTCAGAAGTTCATGGGGTCGTAATTTTACAATGTCGGCATGCCTTAAAGTGAAGGTATAAGAAGATGATTTAATAACTGCGACAACAAGTTCAGTCTCATACTGTTCCCACAGCATCTTTACCTGTAAGGGAAGTAGCGATACGTAATTTTAGGTGATATTGCCTAGTTCACAATTTGTTCATTTAATACTAACTGCAACACTTATTATTTTATATATACAAATACCTCTTCTCTCCACTTGGGTTTCTCTTTGCTTGTTGTGTCTGTGACATTTCTCCCTCTTTGTCTGGGCAATGATATGGGTTTGCTGCATGATGTGCTTTCTGCTGTGCTCCTACAGCTGATTTTACTTCCTCGTATAGTTTTCTGAATGCTCTTAAATATGGAGAGCTGCCCACGAGTGTTTTAACGGACCTCCCAATTTCTGCATCCTCCCACCTATCCTGCTCTTCTTCCATATGCTCCTCAAGGTCTAGACTACTGGTCTTTGAAATGAGTCCCTTCAGGAGTCATTTCGACACTGTTTTGGACATCGTCATTTAGATGTTCTGCCAGTAAAGCATTGCAGAAGTGTCTAAAGATATCACATGCAGTCTTCAGATTGATTGTGTTCTGCAGTCTGGCAAAAATGAAAGTTGCAAAATCTCTGAGGGACTGGTCATTTGTCCTCCTCCCAATGCTGCAATTCACTGCCTTTGTGGGCAGAGCACAAGTGAAGCACTGTGAAGGATTTGATATCTGGCCATTTCTGTTGCCTTTGGATAATGGAAAATGTTCTCTTCAGGTATGCATCTATGCTTTTCTTGTTGAACGCCAACAGTACAGCCTGAATTAATGCCCAGCTATAATCTGTCTCGACCTTATGCACCCTAAGGGAAGTATACCTGGAGAGTTTTATAAGAAATTGCATCAGCCAGAACGTAAGGGGAGGTACACTGCTCACTGGAGATCTTCTCAGTGACTGGGGGGGGGGGGCATCTTTGCTGTGTCTTGGCAAGGCCAAAGCATAATAATTCTTCGCTTGTCTTCAGGGGGCTTCGACAAACCCCCCCCTGTAGCATCCAGGTACAAAGAGACAGGCTTCTTCCCCCGCAGGTGCTGCACCAAGATGCTCAGGCCTGTCTCTGTGTAGAGGTGTACCCCCAAGGGGTTCACCTGCAGATGATGCATGTATCCTGGCATACTGTAATAGCTGCTGTCACATTCCTTTATTATGTCTTGTGTAAGCTGCATTTCTAGAAAAAACACTGTCATGTATTCTGCTTTTATGAACTTCTGCAGCAATTACTCTCAAGATGTTGTTATTGAGACTTTTTGTCAGGTTTCCTGACAGAAGTTCTGGAACTGGAGTGTTGCGTAGTCTCCTGTAGTATTCTGCACTCCCTCCTTTGACTACAGCTTTTGCAATTTTTCCCCTGCGAATATTAGTCGCTGGCCTGAACTGCATCTCTTTCTTTAAATGTTTGATTTCTCCCCTGCGGAAAACAACCATTCCAATGTCAGGTTGAAGCCGACTGGGCTTGTTTTTCATTTTAATTATGTACCTTGCCTGGCAGGTGGAGAATTTGCAAACAGCATATATAATTAGAAATGGTGTATTTCTATTCCTGCTGCCAGGAACACGGACATGCTGGTAAGTAAAAAAAAGAAGGACACAGCTCGGGTTAATTTTCCTAAACTGACTATAGCTTGTGTTTGTCCATGGTTGTTGAAGTTTGTTGGCATTTTTCTGGAGGGATATTTTGCTCCACTGATTTTGTTTAAGTGAAATCGTGAATTTCTTTGGTGTGAATGGCACCTTTCTAAACACCTCATCACTGTTTGTTGTTCTTGCCAAATCATGTCCCATAAACTTTTTCTTTCTTTGCCTCTCCTTCTCTGGCTCTGGGTCACTAATGGGAGCATCAGATCTGTCACTTACAAGGGATTCTGGACTTTCTGGTTGGTCAGTCTCCAGCCATTCAGTATCCTCCTCCTCCTCACTTCCAGTAGAGTGTTCCTCTGCCTCATGCCACACTGCAGCATCTTCCTTGCTGTGGCTCTTTTCCGCCCCTCTCACCTGTTCCTCTATAATTCTCATTGTTGCAGATTCTGGGTCACTGATTGACACTTGAGAAATGTCACTTGTAGGGGACACTGGTCTTTCTGACTGATCAGCCTCTTGTCCTTCAGCTGTCTCCTCCTCACTTCAAGCAGAGTGTTCCTCTCCCTCCTGCTACACTGTGGCATCTTCTTTTCTGTGGCTCTTTTCTGCAACTTTCCCCTGTTCTTCTGTCGTTCTCACCTTCCCCGGCTTGGAGTCACTGAGTGGATCAGGTGTTTTTTCACCCCTAGGTAACTCTGGATGTTCTGAATTGCTTGACTGGGTTTTTGCTGTAACATTTACTCTAATATCTCTACGATTGTATTTCCACAGACAGTGCAGCCATTTCTTATTTTTCATATTTTCATTTCTAAAAATTGCTAAGGACAGTTTCGACCACACATCAGAACTGAAAGATGTGTCTTGTTGCAAAATGTCCACTAAAAGGAAATTCTGCACTAACGATTGTTCTCCTCCAGCTAATGACCAAAGATCATCTCTGGAAGAACCCTTTCCTTTCCGATGTTTTGGCATTGCTGACACTGGAAAACACAATACATACAGTATAGTGATGCTTGAAAGTTTGTTAATCCTTTAGAAAATCTACATACATACATACATACATACACACATACCCACAAGCACATATATATAAAATGACTGCACAAATTAAATATCACAATATCACTGTAGTACATTAAACATTATTATCAATAATTATTTAGTTGTATAGTAATTGTAGACCTACAATGTTTACTGTGATAAATTACTGTTTGCCTGCTTATTTGGGGAGTTGGTAAAAACTAAAAATGCTACAGTGGCTATACTTCTGTATGTTACTTATTATAATAGTAGTTAAACCAGTCTACCAAAATTACCAAAAGTCCCAAATAATCCCAAAAATATACAAATGTAAAACAACTATCATTATCACTATATTTGTCAGAACTACATAACTAAATATCTGAAACAGAAATTAAACATTTCACTTAGCATGTTCAAATGTATTTTTTATTATACAACATTTGTATAATAAGTATAATGATAGATACCAAAATGAATTTAAAATCAGTTAATAAAATAACATTGTAAAGAAATGGCCACTTTATTGTAAAGCTGTACTGTGAGCACGGATCAGAGAGTCAGGAAGTAGCAGCGGGGAGATGGTGAATCAGGGTATACGGGGTTTATTTGGGAAAAACAACAAAACGAAACACAATACTGGGATCACTTCAATGACAGGACTTGGGGCAACAGACTTGAACGCGGACTTAAATACACAGGACAAATCGAAATAACAGAAGACAGCTGATAACAATCCAGAATTCACACAAGGTTAATGAGGGGGCGAGGCGCACGAGAGAATCGAACGAGCAGGTCATGACAGAACCACCCCGCCCCCCCCCCCCCCCCGCCCCACCAGACCGCAGCGGGCGAAGGGGGGGCGGGGCAGGGGGCGGGGGACGGCGGGAGACGCA
>JABJVO010000042.1:16904824-16935119 GCA_026770805.1 Boulengeromyrus knoepffleri | reverse complement strand
GGAGCATGTAGACTATACCGCAATCAGGTAATGGCATAAACCCAGAGCTATAACTCGGAAATAATAACAGTACAGACCGTTTTAAACGGCACAAACTATTGAGACCAGTTGGAATCAGACGCAAATGGGGGGCTAACTGGTGATGTCACCATGTTAACAAACATTAATATCTCAGAAACTAAAATGGCAAAAACGATTGAGACCGGGCATATGGGGGGCCAGCTTCACGGCGGTGGTATACTTAGCTAAGGACGTTTCAGAGAATTCTTACGGACGCTAAAGTACAGCCTAATGTAGGACTTACGAATGATGTAGCGTTAAGAAGGTTTCTGAGAACTAAAAAAATAATGTTATTAAAATATCTCGTACGGTGATATAATTTGTGTACAGTATGATGGTATGATCAAACCCAGTTGACTATCGTAGAACTTGCGATGTGAGAACTGCATGTGTTTATTTTACGATGCTGATATTAATACTGTATATATTGTAGCCCTAATTATTATTTTTCGTATTGTAACATGGTGTTATTTGTCTGTAGTCTGTGGAGAAGGCATTCAGGTAGGAATTTCATTGTACTTATATGATACATGTAACACTGCTTTCTTATGTCATCTTCAGGGATGGAAATAACTGGTACGCAACTACACATTCACCTTTAAAGGCGATACGTGCGGCAATAAATTAATGTGACAGTGCAGATACGTACGTATTTTATATGCTTTTGAGCCGATATGACAAGAAATGACCGTGCATTTTAACCTTTATATGCTAATTCGTACTTCATTTGCGGTACTTGCATACCAGTTATGTCCATCCCTGCTCATGTTGAATTGGGAAGCAGAAGAAACTTAAAATGCTGTTAAAGATGCTGCACACACAGCTACACAATAGTATTTGGCATATTTTTTTCCCATCCATCCATCCATCCATCTCCTACCACTTTTCCGGGTTGGGTTGCAGGGGCAGTAGTCTAAGCAGGGAAACCCAGACTTCCCTCTCCCCGGCCAATTCATCCAGCTCTTCTGGGGGAATCCTGAGGCGTTACCAGGCCAGCCGGGAGACATAGTCTCTCCAGCGTATCCTGGGCCTCCTCCCAGTGGGACATGCCCAGAACACCTCACCAGGGAGGCGTCCAGGAGGCATCCTGACCAGATGCCCGAGCCACGTCATCTGGCTCCTCTCAATGCGGAGGAGCAGCGGCTCTACTCTGAGTCCCTCCAGAATGACGGAGCTCCTCACAACATCCAGAGCCTTGAGGAACTCAGGCAGAAACTCATCCACCCCCGGGGCCCGGCCACTGAGGAGCTTTTTAACCACTTCAGCAGCCTCCACCCCAGAGATAGGCGAGTCCAACCCCAAGTAACCAGACTCTGCTTCCTCATTCGAAGGCGTGTCAGTGGGATTGAGGAGGTCTTCAGAGTATTCCTTCCACCGACCCACAATGTTCCGAGCTGAGGTCAGCAGTACCCCATCCCCACCATAACATGGGCGAAGTTCTGCTGGAGGTAGGAATTGAAGCTCCTTCTGACAGGGGATTCCACCAGATGTTCCCAGCAGACCCTCACTATACGCTTGGGCCTGCTAGGTCTGACCAGCTTCCTCCCCCACCAGTGGAGCCAACCCACCACCAGGTGGTGATCGGTTGACAGCTCTGCCCCTCTCCTCACCCGAGTGTCCAATAGATGCGGCCGCAAGTCCGAAGACACTACCACAAAGTCGATCACTGAACTGCGGCCTAGGGTGTCCTGATGCCAAGTGCACATATGGACACCCTTATGCCTGAACATGGTGTTCATTATGGACAATCCGTGACGAGCACAGGAGTCCAATAACAAAACACCACTTGGGGTCAGATCGGGGGGGCTGTTCCTCCCAATCACGCCCCTCCAGGTCTCACTGTCATTGCCAACATGAGCATTGAAGTCCCCCAGCAGAACAAGAGAGTCCCCAGAAGGAGTGCTCTCCAACACCCCTTCCAAGGACTCCGAAAAGGGTGGGTATTCTGAACTGCCACTTGGCGCATAAGTTCAAACAACAGTCAGGACCCGTCCCCCCACCCGAAGGCGAAGGGAGGCTACCCTCTCGTCCACTGTGGTGAATCCCAATGTACAGGGGCAGGGGACCCGTGGTCATGGAAAACCTGGAAAAGTTTTGGAATTTTGAAATAATTTTTCCAGGCCCTGTATAACTTTTGGAATTCTTGGATAGAGAGGAAAAGTTTTAGAAAAGTTTTGGAAACTAGCCTTGTTCATTTTTGTTTCCCGCTTCGTTCCGCAACGTGCTAATGGAAATGTACGAGTGGAAGTCAATAGTTAACATATACTGTTCTATCTACTTTAGTTTTACAAACTTGTGGGTTTTGGAAATTTTTCTTATGGTACTGGAAAAGTTTTGGAAAAGTCATGGAAATTTATTCTGCCAGAATTGGGGGAACCCTGCCCAGGCGCCCAGCCTGGGGGCAATAAGTATGCCCACCCCTGCTCACCACCTATCCCTGCGAGCAACTCCAGAGTGGAAGAGGGTCCAACCCCCTTCAAGGAGACTGGTTCCAGAGCCCAAGCCGTGCGCCGAGGTGAGCCCGACTATATCTAGTCGGAACCTCACAGCCTCGCGCACCAGCTCAGGCTCCATCCCCACCAGACAGGTGACATTCCTTGTCCCTGGAGGACCACCAAGGTCCCCCCCTTCGGCCACTGCCCAACCCCTTTGGCCCCTCCTACAGGTGGTGCCTCTTAAAATATTCCTTTTTGAATATCTTCCAGCCACTCATTCTTTAAAAAAATCAGATGGTACAGTCAAACCTTGGATTGCGAGTAACTTGGTTTGCGAGTGTTTTGCAAGACGAGCAAAAAATTTTCAATAAATCTTAACTTGATAAATGAGCAAAGTCTTGAAATACGAGTATTACGTATTTCATAAACTTGTATCTCCAGCGCATGTAGCTGCACAAGCGACGCATGGAATGAATGGACAATACGTGTGCAGGCCATGATGTATAAGTGAGCCATTGTGAATGTTGAGTACAAACATGCCCCTAATCTCAAAAACAGCCAACTGTAAATGACATCCAAAAAGAACATAACTATACTTTGTTTTAACCTGAAAATGAGTTTGATGTCTGATAGGCAAAGAGAACAGCCTGGATTAATATATGAAATCAACAGCTTATTCTACCGTGTTGTTTGATTTTTGTGAGAGAAGATGAAGGGTGCAGAGGTTCAGGATGTGACTGAGGAGGAGCTGACTGGTTTGCTTCCAATAAACACTGATGGGAGAAGGAGAAGCAAACGGATTGTGAAACCTCCAAACCAAGGTGATTTTAACTACCAGCATATACCATCAAAACTGCATTTGTTTTGGTACAATTGGAGGTTATAGTCTGTGCTTCAAGTTGCCTTTTCAAACCAGCAGTGTTGTAACTGTGCACTTCAGGCATGTCAGAAATTGCAGTGTGAACAGCACACTGAGAACATGAACTGCTTACGGAGTAACAAATGCTCTTTAGAAGATATTTATTTGTCTCATTCACTTTTTTCCTGACTGTCTTTTTCTATTAACCCTGTTGTATCTCAGTACTGACTGACTTGTCTCTATCTTGCCCACAGCAAGGAGAGCAGATGAATCCTCCCAAATCTTTGCTTGTACTCAGGGTCCATTCTCCTACACAGCAGACATTGACTGGCACCGACATATCAAAAGATCTCACCCCAAGATGTATGTCAGACAACTGAGGGCTGGAAGTGTCAACAACACCCAACATTCCATGACTTCTGCTGGCCCCAGTGCCACTCAGCCCAATACAGACACACTCAGTACCCTGGGAGAAACCAGTACAGACACTCTGACAGCTCGACGAGGTTCCCAGGGTGAGAAGACTTTCAGTAAAATAAGTGGTTGTAAAAGACACCAGCAGATTCACACAGGGGAGAAGTCCTATCAGTGTTCACAGTGTGGGAAGAGCTTCAGTCGATTAGGCCACCTAAAGGAGCACCAGCAGACTCACACAAGGGAAAGTCCCTACCAGTGCTCCCAGTGTGGGAAGAGCTTCAGTTGTTTAGGAACCCTAAAGAGACACCAGCGGATTCACACAGGGGAGAGGCCTTACCATTGCTCTCAGTGTGGGAAGAGCTTCAGTCGATTAGGAAACCTAAATAGACACCAGCGGATTCACACAGGGGAGAGGCCCTACCAGTGCTCCCAGTGTAAGAAGAGCTTCCGTCGATTAGGAACCCTAAAGGAGCACCAACAGACTCATACAGGGGAAAGGCCCTATCAGTGCTCCCAGTGTGGGAAGAACTTCAGTCTGTTAGGAAGCCTAAAGAGACACCAGCGGATTCACACAGGGGAGAGGCCCTACCAGTGCTCCCATTGTGGGAAGAGCTTCATTCGCTCAGGAACCTTAAAAATACACCAGCGAACTCACACAGGGGAAAGGCCCTACCAGTGCTCTCAGTGTGGGAAGAGCTTCATTCGGTCAGGACACCTGAAGATACATCAGCGGACTCACACTGGGGAAAGGCCCTACCAGTGTTCCCAGTGTGGGATGAGGTTCCTTTGGTCAGGAGCCCTAAAGAAGCATAAGCAGATTCACACAGGTGAGAGGCCCTACCAGTGCTCCCAGTGTGGGAAGAGCTTCAGACTGTTAGGAACCTTAAAGATACACCAGCGGATTCACACAGGGGAGAGGCCCTACCATTGCTCCCAGTGTGGGAAGAGCTTCATTCGATCAGGAAACCTGAAAATACACCAGCGGACTCACACAGGGGAAAGGCCCTACCAGTGTTCCCAGTGTGAGAAGAACTTCATTCGGTCTGAAACCTTAAAGGAACATCAGCAGACTCACACAGGGGAAAGGCCCTACCAGTGCTCCCAGTGTGGGAAGAGCTTCAATCAATTAGGAACCCTAAAGAAACACCAGCGGACTCACACAGGGCAGAGGCCCTACCAGTGCTCCCAGTGTGGGAAGAGCTTCAGTCGATTAGGACATATACAGAGGCACCAAAAGACTCACACAGTTCACAGTTTATCACAGTAAGTCCAATAAATATGTTCTTCAATGTTTTTGTGAAAAGCGTTTTTGTTGGGTTCCCAGCATCAGTCCTGTTGATGTTTAGCATTTGTTTTACAAGTACAAATGCTGTTTAATTTATACAATATATATTGAAGGTAGTCTTCTACTACAATTAGAAACTGTTGAAAAATTATACTGAATTAATAACACTTAAATACATCTAATTTAAACTGAGTGAGTCATTTAATAGTTAATGCTTTTTAATTTGGAGATCAACTGAAATTCATCAAGGTTTCCTGGATATCAGATGTTTTGGATTCTGACTACTATTGTGTTTTTTCAGATGCCATTGTGCACCATGAGCAGGAATGAGAGGAATGTTACTAAATGATACCTTACAGCTAATTCTGCTGGTGCGGTTAATAACCTTATGCTCTCTCTTTCTCCTCAACTCCCCTTCTCTTGTAATGCAGTTGTAGAGAGATTTAGGCCTAACTTCAGAATTACAGGAAGTTTTCAGTAGGACAATAATATTTATGCAAAGGGCTCTATTTTGATGCAACTAAGATTTGTACACGCCCTTCAATATTTTTCCTCTTTTAATTGTGGAAAAGACTTTGCGCCAGCACAAGACATAAAAAGGTTGTCCTAACTCACCTCACCTTTAAAAGGCAGCTGCATATGAACTACAGCAGATTGCTGTTTTAACGGCACGTTTGCCCAGCTAACCAGATCGGCTTTCGTCCAAGGAAACAGACATGCTTTTGCGTGAGGTGAAAATGCACATAGTCTACAGGAGCACCGTGTTCGATCTAAGCCTTTCGAGGTGGGAGGAGGTAGCAGCGAGTGTGTCTTCATGTTCTGTCATCACCAGATCATCTGCGCAGTGCTGAAAGCGGTATGATGATGTCAGAAGACGAGCAAAACAGAAGCTCACTGCTGAACGAGAGCAGCAGCTGGGAACACTTACTTAATAATGCTTGTGTGTTTTTTTATTTTAATTTTGGGTCTGCAGTTCACAAAATATAAATAAATGTACAATCTGTGTTCCACTAAAACACAACATACAGTTTTTAAGGTTTGGTCCTGAGCTTTCCACTCCAGCTGACTCCAGGTTTACCCCATTTTGGCACCACATACAGCAGCATGCAAAAATTTGGGCACCTTTGCTTAAAATGTCTGTTACTGTGAACAGTTAAGTGAGCAGAAGATGAACTGATCACTAAAAGGCATAAAGTTAAAGATGACAAATTGCTTTCATATTTTAAGCAAGGTTACATTTTTATTTCCATCATTCACAGGTACAAAATAAAAAAATAATAACAAGGCCCTGAAGCAGAAGTTTTGCTCAGTACTTAGTATTCCAGCTTGTAAATGATTTTTGACTGGTCTCAGGGGCTCCCTGTCATGCCGGAAGTCCACCTCCAGCTCCTTTGTCTTGCTAATGAGAATGGAAAAGGAGATACAAGTTTATGACGGCTGTCACCTCATACGTCGAGAATTCAAGAAGTTTGCTGATATGCTACTGCTCTGAAAGAGACCTGTTGATCACCATGGCAGCATTGGACCCATATGGATAGTAGTGTGTTTGGAGGGCGTGAGAAGATGGGTGCATGATGAGGGCAGCGTTATAGGGCCATCAGCTCCCCCAGGCTGCTGTCATGAGCATGGCAGAGGGCAGGGTCCTCCACTGCCATCAGGTAAGAAACATCACGGGCACTACCAGAATCCCAGAAGTGTTGTACCAAGCAAATGGACCTTAGACCAGAGGCTTGTATCACATAAGCAAAGTTTTGAAGACAAGTTCCAACTTAACCAAGTCAAATAAATGTGATCCAATTGTTATCACGTTACTGACTATCAGCAATCTATGTATAACCAGTGGATATTCTTCATTCATAGAGGAAAACATCCAAGATCAGAGGACTCATCCCAGATTGTCTATAGATACATTTATCCTGCTATTTTGGTTCTTCTAAGTCCTGGGAGAATTGGATTAACCTAGATGGATTAAATGATCCATTCTGTATATAACATACAGTATACTGTTGTGGAAAAAATTATGAGACAATTTTTTGTTTCACTCATTTCTCAATTTATGGGTTTGCATCTGTAAATAATATATATATTTCTGCAAACTGCAGCCTGGTTTTTCTGTGTCTCATTAATGAAGGGCTTTTTCCTTGCTTTATGGGACCTCAGTCCTGCTTCTGATACAAACTATCCTAGTGGTTCTTCTCACACCCTCACTTAATGTTTTCCATTCTTTTTGAAGGTCGCTTGATGTCATCCTACGATTCATGAGAAACTGTGAGATAAGTTAACGGTCATCTCTGGCATTACATAGTCGCTTCTGCCCTTTACCTGGCTGCTCTGTAGTCATTCCCAGTGTCTCCTGCTTCACTTCTTCTTCTGTCCTGCTGTCCTAGAAATGTTGAACCTGAAAGCCTCTTGCTGCTCAGCGTATCCTTCAGCCAGCAGAACCACAATTAAACCATAATTTAAAAATACAGATTTGTTTAAAAATATAGAGTGGTCTCTTAATTTTTTCCACAGATGTATGTATGTATTATGAGAGTACAGTCAGCCCTCGTGCATTCGCGCTTCATGATTCACAAATTCACTTTCATTTTATAATAATATTGATAACTATAACAGGTCAGAGACAAATACAGGTTGGCAAGATGAGCAAATCAAAAATCTTTTAAAAACTTGTTTTAAAAGCATGCATCAGGTTTGTTAAAATGTACAATTAGTTTTCATACATTCGCACCATTTTTTTTTTTTACAAATGGTAAAGCTCATTACACATCTGGGACCTGGGTTCGAGTCTCTGTGTTAAGGTGAGTACACAGGGCCGTTAGGGCCAATCACTGAAAAGGACGCTCAGGAAGCTGTGGTAGTGATTCTACTGGCCCAGATGCCGGCTGGACACCCAGCTATTTGTGCATGTTGTGATGCATGGAAGGGTCCTAGCTGGCAGTCCCAGGCTCCCCTGCAGCCATACCTGGTGGGCACCTCCATAGAGTGGGTGGGAGTGGAGATCCTATGCCTTTTCCCCCGCACCGACTCCGGGAACCGCTACATGATCGTGGCCATGGATTACTTCACAAAGTGGCCTGAGGGTAATATGTGGTTTCTGACCACCACCACAGCAGCTAAGCTCACTGATGAGCTATATTTGCAGGTTCAGGGCTGAATGCGAGTGTGTTGTCAGTATGACTGGTTCGGGTCCAATAAACGCCACCTCATGGTGTCTTCGACTGATCAATATTGGAGGCCTGGCTGTGCGACCCACTTTTACAATATGTTAATGCCAATTTGGTGTGTGGTATGACAGCATAATCAGTTTATCTTTTTTTTTTTGTGAGTTCCTTCATGTTAGCATACGTTACATAACGCAGGATTCCGGAGTAACTTTGATTTAGGGGAGAGCCTATGGATGATGATGCTCCATCACAGGATACAGAGGGGAGAGTCTGTGGATGATGATGCTCCATCACAGGATAAAGAGGGGAGAGTCTGTGGAGGATGATGCTCCATCACAGGATAAAGAGGGGAGAGTCTGTGGAGGATGATGCTCCATCATAGGAGAAAGAGGGGAGAGTCTGTGGAGGATGATGCTCCAGTAGGAGAAAAGGAGAATAGCCTGCAGAGGATTCACCTCCATAACAGGAGAAATGGAGGAGAGCCTGCGGAGGATGCCGCTCCATGAATGTTCTATGAATGCATTATGAAGGTGCAGTTGATGTAAAGTGTTACCCAATATTACATATTCATTTTTTAGGTTATCTGTAACAATACAAGTAGCAAAGAAGAAAAGGTTTTTTTTTTTACCACAGTCATGTGGTGTGTATTCTGACACCCAGTAATATTTGATTACTCTTATAATAGGGTGTTCGTTTCAGGAAGAGGTAGAGGCTTTTCCTTGAATAGCACTTAACATTTAGACATTACAATGAATGACCTGAATCTTCGGGATGAACAGTGGTGTCAAATCACTGAAACAGAGAGAGGACATCAAGAAGCACTTTTCATTTTTTTTTTGCTTTCAATTCTTTTTGCATTACTTTTATGAATTATGCATTTATTTTTCAAAATGCAAATACAGAAGGCATCATCTGAATACCAAATATTACATTCACAATGTCTCCAGAAGTCAAAATACACAACATGGACAAAAGTATTGGGACGTACCTCTTAATCATTGAATCCAGGTGTTTCATTCAGACTCATTGCCATAGATGTATAAAATCTAGCACCTAGTCATGTAGTCGGGTTTACAAACATTTGTGAAAGAATGGGTCATTCTGAAGAACTCACTGAATTCAAGTGTTGTACTGTTATTGTCTATTGTATTGGTAATGTCTAAATTTTTTAGTTAAACCCCTTACCCCTTTTTTTGCACCAAAACGTCTGCCCTCAAGTCATTCAGCGGGTGTTGTGGTGAAACAGAAAGGGGTTTTATTGAACTCAACAGAACAAAGACTAGAAATAAACTGGATTGCGAGGGATCAAAACAGGAATTCTGGAACACAAGAGGACACATACAACAAGAAAGTTTGATTTCAATGACTGGATTAACAAAGATGGGACAAACAGGTACTTTTACTCATAAACTAATAAGGGGCAACAAGCATCAGGCATGGTCCATTAGGGGCACTTGAGAGAGGAGACAGAAGGGTCAGGAGGATGTGGTGGGGAAGATGTAAGACTCATAGGATGCCACCTTTGCAATAAGTCAGTTCATGAATTGTCTTCCCTGCTAGATATTCCACAGATGTGTGGTATTACTGCAAAGTGGAAACCTATAGGAACAACAGAAACCCAGCCACTAAGTGGCAGATTGCAGAGAGTAACAGGGCAGGGTTGCCCAGTGCAGAGGTGCCAAACGTTGCCAATGCTCTGTTGACTCTGTTGTTCCAAACTTCCCCAGCACACAATCTGTGCACTGGGATCTTCATGGAGTGGGCTTCCATGGCTGAACAGCTGCATGCAAGCATTACACCACCAAGCGCAATGCCAAGTTCCAGATGCAGTGGTGTAAAGCACGCAGCCACTGGACTCTGGAGCAGTGGGAACGTGTTCTGCGGAGTGATGAACCACGCTTCTCTGTCTGGCAGTCTGATGGAGGAGTCTGGGTTTGGCGGATGCCAGGAGAATGTTACCTGCCTGGTTGCATTGTGCCAACTGCAAAGTTTGGTGGAGGAGGGATAATGGTGTGGGGTTGTTTTTCAGGGCTTGTGCTGGGCCCCTTAGTTCTGATGAAGGAAACTCTTAATGCTTTCAGCATACCAAGATATTTTGGACAATTCTATGCTTCCAACGTTGTGGGAACAGTTTGGGGAAGGCCCTTCTCTGTTCCAGCATGACTGTGCCCCCAGTGCCCAAATCAAGATCTATTAAGACATTGCTGAGTAAGCTGATTGTGAAAGCCTTTGCAAAAGAACAGCAGCTGTTATAGAAAGGGATGCCATAATAGTTTCTGTAGGTGTAATGACCAGGTGGCCCAATACTTTTGTTCATATAGTGTAGCTTTGAGCAGTAGATGATGATTATTATTATTGTTATTGCTATGTTAGGTATAATATCAGTATCTGCAAATTGTCATGTTTCCATAATTGGGGACTTTTTCCAGTGCCTTTGACTCTGGGACAATGGGATGGGCCCAGTGACGAAGCTGCAGTTACTTGATACACTGAAAAGAGTGAGCCTTATTCACATCAGTGTGAAATGTAAAAGATAGTATAAAAGACCTTTCTTTCATAGTCAGCATTCAGCCGATTCCAACCTTCCAGTAGGTATGTTAACTAGTTAGTCATGTGCTGAACTAATCATATTTTTCATAGCTGTACTAAGTGTTTGAAATCTTTAATGTAATTTTAAATCATGTTGCAAAGTTGAATGCTGTTCTATGGTTATATTCAATAGCTTATGTAATTGGGTTTTCTTGCTTGTTACCTTCCTGTAGAAGAGGTGTCACTAAGCAGTTGCAAGAACTTGCAGGATGAGATTGGTAATGCTTACATTGTGTGTGCTTCTCTCTGCCTGTTACGGTGAGTGAAAAGATTTATGTCAATATATATAAAAATTTCTGATATCAGCAAAACAATGTTTGCATGTTAAACATTCTTGGTTTGCTTGGTTATGTTACAAAAAAATTAAACATTTATATAAGTGCCAGGTAACATGAAACAAGTAAATAGTTTTTCGTTAGTTTTATTCAATTTGAGTATATAAAACAAATCTTCAGATGCTCTTTGTATTGTATACAAATGTGATCACAGTATAGCTGGCTTTGCTGACATAATATTGAGATACTGCCCATAATATTCACACCACCAGACAGCTGTGAGGTTTCCTGAAAGATTATGTGTTCTATAATGCTCTAGATCAGGGGTCACCAACCTTTTTGAAATTGAGAGATACTTCACGGATACTGAGCCATACAAAGGGCTACCAGTTTGAAACGCCCTCCTAAACTTATCCAAAGTTCATATATAGTAAACATGTTTTAAATGTTTTTTTAGATATTGTCATTTTCAAATCTATATAAATGCAAATGTGATTAAAGAAGAATAGCAACAGGATAAAATTTTAGACGCTGCTCACTGGTGAGTTGTGCTATTTTTAGAACAGGTCCGCGGGCGACCCATGTGGTCCTTGGGGTCATCCTGGTGCCCATGGGCACCATGTTGGTGACCACTGCTCTATATTTTATAAATATGGTTTCACATTTTCACATAAACTTGTCAGCTTGTCAGACATTTTCAAATGGCTTCACGTTAGCACTTTTAAATGCTGTCAATTTCTCAGAAGAAAAAAGAAATTATGACTAAAATAAAAGTGTCTGGCTACTTAGATTTTTTCCCCATGTACTTATATCATTTATAAACAGGACTGGCAAAATTCCACACCTTGACAATCATGGAAAACATGACAAGGTCATTTTCAGCATTTTCAGCAACAGTCTGCATTACGTGCCCATACACAGACGCTAAACATTCTGTGTAGAATTCACAAAATATTCTCTAATAAACAGGAACAGTAACTACAACTAACAAGTTTTTAAAATACTTTCAGATTTTTTGATGAGCTGTTCCAGAATTCATTAAATCAACATGATTTTGTTTGGGTTTGGTGACAGATTTATTTTAGATTTTATGTTCTTAAGTTAGTATTTTGAAATATGTATAATGCCGATATTTTTAAATAATATGACATAATAATTGAAGTGGCATCCAGTATTTCTGGATTTGCTGATAAGTTATTGCCAAAAACAGAAGTTCCGTGCTGGTTCATTTTTAAGTAAACAGGCCTTGAGAAACATTTAAACTCCTGTTTAAGTTTCCACATGTTCTTCAAAAGGTGATGCAGTAGGTAGCACTGCTTTGTCACATCTGTGGAGCTGGATGTTTGAATCTAATGAATGTCCATGCAGAGCTAGATCATAAAGCAGTGAGTTCTGTTCAGACACTCTGTGCTCTTTGAATGGCTTCTTGTAAACCAATGTTTCTCAACCTGGTCCTCAGGGACCCCCAGCCAGTCCACATTTTTGCTCCCTCTCAGCTCCTGAGAAGGAGTAAAAACATGGACTGCCTGGGGGGTCCCTGAGGACTGGATTGAGAATGTGATGCCTATCTGGAGTGATGCACCTTATGCTTTCTGCTTATTGTTCCTGAAGAGCTTACTGCCCACTGACGGTGAAACTGTTTTGCTGCCAATCTACAAATTTGTGTCACTTTGTTATGGTCCCTTATAGAGCCTATTTTGGCCTTCATCTGAATTCCTTGTGTTTCGGATCCAGTGTCCACTGATCCCTGATTCCCTGATCCCTAAACTGAAGCGAGGCCTTCATCTAGAATACAGCACAACCTCATTCACTTAATTTTAAGCTGGGAATTGGTAGTACAAAGGTAGAGTAGGTTGTATTTATTATAATACAGTACCAGTCAAAAATTTGGACACACATACCCATATAGAGGTTTATTTGTTCTATTTTCAACATTTTACAATAATTATAAAGACATAAAAACTATAAAATAACATATGTGGAATTATGCACTGAACAAAAAAATAAAATCTGTTGGGTGAGGGCAGCTCTGTGAATTGGGACTCAGAAGGTTGCTGGTTCCAGTCCCGAGGTGGTAAAGTGGGACACACCAAGCCATCTACAAAGGAGAGTGGTAGAGTGTTGCATCACATGACCTCGCTACCTGACCTAAACACAGTAGGTTTGGAGGAGTTTGACCAGAGAGCAAAGGAAAAGCAGACAATAAGTGTTCAGCATATTTGGGAGCTCCTTCAAGACAGCTGTAAAAGCATCTCAGGAGGCCACCTCATGGAATTGGGGAAATATTGGGCCAAACCGAAAATTGCTAATACATTAAGCTTTTAATGGTAAAATATTGAGCTTCCAGTGGTTTCAACAGTAAATAATCAGTCAGGTTATTAGCAGGTATTAAACAAATAGATAAAGTAACTTAGCTATTCCCTGTGGTTAACCTCTGGACAGCTTTCTACAGAAAGAAGAGTCAATGTTGTTCCACTCAACGTTAATGGCTTCAAACAGTTGGTGAGTTGTTGAAAACAGTTCCTGGTTAGTTTCTGTTTAATGTGAGGCCAGATTTTCTGTACAGGGTTCAAATGCAGACTCTGACCAGGTAATTTTGGGTTTGGGCCATTTTTTTGCCCAGGAGTATAAATCAAGAACACTGACAAGAATTCATTTTGAAAATGTGTTATAGATTGGTAGTAAAGGAGTAAACAGAGAACAGGGCAGATGGGATGCCGAGGTTGTTGCCATAGTGATACCCTGTCTGCTTGTCTTAGTTACACAGCAGCTGAAATGTAACCACTGCATAGACATCAGAGAGATGCCCGACTGCAGCCATCCTGAGGAGATCGAATGCAGCCCACCTCACAGCTACTGCCTGAATATGACAATGTACCCACCTGCCTGTGAGTGAATCACCCCAGCAGCCAGCTGATGCAATGATAGAACATGGCGTCCCATTCAGGGTGTTCCTGTCTTGGGCCCTATGCCGCTTAGGGCAGGCTCCAGAACCACCTGTGTCTCTATACTGGATAAGCAGATGGATGGATGAGTGGATGACTATGTAAAATGCAGTGAATTGTACAAATAACCCTTTCTATAGGTAGGTCTGTCCAAACTTTTGACTTCTGATATTTATTTCATCATGTTAAAGGCATCACTTCTGAACTTCAGGTTACAGTACCCAGTGGGGATGTAACCTGAAAAATAACACAGCTTCAGTTGGTAGAATGGAGAAATTGCGAAAAAAAGAAAAAAGGTTAAAAATGCGAGTACAGTCATTGTACAGCTGCATGCTCATGCCACATTCAAATTATTTCACAAACAAACTTCCTTCCTATTAAAATTACCTTGAGGTTATGTCACATTAAAGTCATATTCCCTCAATGTGACAGCGTGCTCATATTCCTGTCCCGGGATGCCGTTAGTTATTACATTAAGAATGGTTACTTCCCAGGCTGTGGCAGGTCTGTCTCTCACCAATATGACCAGCTGCCTATCTTCCTGTCCACAGATGGCATCGTCCGACGCTGTGCCACTTCACGGGACTGCACGTATATAAAAAGCAGGCCTGTGCACCTGATGGACGCTATCTGCTGTAAGACCGATCTCTGCAACTGAGCTCGGCTGAGCCAATTGGAGGAGAAGCTTCCTTGCCTGGACCTAGCGAATCAGTAGCTCATTGTGCATTTAGCGGAACCAATCACGGATCTCGAGCTGAAATTAAGTGGCAGTCTTTGTTCTTATTGATAATTAATGATTTTAATGAATCCTAGGATACTGGTACATAATGGCCATGATATTGCACTTAATGAATTGACTTTGAACTTGAGTAATGACACCTTGAAATTGAAAACCATTGAAATTATTTATAGCAACTAAAAGCATAAATAATTTATAGCAACTATTCTTTTTAGACTCAGGGGTGAAATATGTTTATAGAAATCTATAGAATATCAGCAGAATGTCTATGTACTACCTATTCCCAGCTGTTGTATCAAACCCCACACTATAAAGAACTGCAAAGTTCTGTCATTTTTTGTCATAGATTGCTTGCAATGATTTACAAGGTTCACTGATCATTAAAATGCACAAAACACTGACTGTCATGCTCTACAATACTCTTTAAAAACTGTCATGTATATTGCATGTTGTGTAGATATGTTGTGTGTGGCTCTGTGCGTCTGGTTTCTGTGCCCGTTATCAGAAAATATGAATTCTGGCACCAGCAGGCTGATGCCACCGTTGGGCCCCCAAGCGCGGCCCTTAACCCCTAATGTCCTGGGGGTGCCGGGATGCTGGCCGGTCCTGTGCTATGACCCCCAAGCTTATTCTCACTTCTCTGTGTCTTTCATGGAGAGTAAGATGGGACAGGCAAAAGATAATGTCCCCGCAGGGATGAATAACATCTCACTTTTCTATTCTGTATGTTACACTGGACTGGAACAAGGAAATCAAACTGCCTGTATGAACTCAGCAATTTGGTCAGCCCATAGAGTCTGTCCTTCTGTCTCCGAGGAGCATCACAGATCTGATCAGCCAGATGGACAGTCAGGACGAGAACAGGGGAACCGGGAAGATGAATCAGGACTCATGAACCACAAAACCTTTGCCATGACTGGAAAGCCCAGTTCTGAGAAGAGAGATAAAAACAGGACCCAGACACCCGAGAGTCAAGGACTCCTTCCCAGACGGAGGGCTGGAATTACCCCTTGAGCTTCTGCAGTCAGGGAGCCTACATCCATCCATCCATGTGTCCAAGCTGTGATTATTTTGAATTTATTTAAAAAAAAAAAAAAAAGCTGGCTGACACTGACACATTTTCAACAATGATCCATGACATTATAATTCCCAGCAGTGTGTTATTGTAACACGATCTATACATTATACCTTGATAAGTTCCTTTTTAATCTCCTTTAATATCCTGTTAAAGGCTATAAAGGGAAAGAGTTGGCATGAACTCAGTAACTCATGGGCACTAATCACAAAACCAGTGAAGTATTACTAATGTATCGCCTCAGGGTTTCACTGGGCTCTGATCACTGGTCTACAAGTAAATGACAGGTCACATTATGTGGTTTCCATAGAAACAGAATGTGACCCCAAAATTAGTTTGAAACCAAACAAACCCTCACACCAAAATGGGCACGAGGTGAGCTGCTGCTCTTTGGTAGTTTGTTTGATTGATTGTGTAGGATCATAATTATTTTACACATTTATTCAAATATACAGTGGTGCCTGCAGTTCACAAACACAATCCGTTCCAGGAAAGTGGTCGTGAACCAATTTGTACGCGAACCAAGGCATTTTTTCCCATAAGAAATTATATTTTTTGTTAATTATTTTTCTGAGTTTTATAGTGAAAACTTTAAAGAAAAACACAATATAGTGTGGTGACGGGCGGACCAATGCATCATGGGAGCAGAGAGAGACATGGAGACTTGCTTGCCGGGAAAATCACGCTCTTTATTAACAGTCCTTAATATTTGCCTGTACAATCCTGGGCAAGAAAAATGGGTTGAACCTAAAATTGCCTGGTCAGAGTCCAGATTTGAATCTTATATAGAACATTTGGTCTCACATTAAACACAAATTAACCAGGAAATGTTTTTCAACTCCTCATCAACTGTTTGAAGCCATTAACATTGAATGGAACATTGACTCTTCATTGTATAAAAAAACCTCCGCAACTTTGTCCACAAGACTTAAACATTTGAGGAAATCAAAGGAATAACTAAGTTATTTATTTGTTTAATTTTTGCTAATACCCTGAACAATTATTTACTGTTGAGACCAGTGAAAGCTTAATGTTTTAATTTTGGCACTGGTCCATGTTTTTGCCCTGAAGTGCATCACTATATTGTGTACTTTGTTATAATAATGGCAGTATCAGGAGAGCTGACTGTCTGGAGGTAACATAGGGAGATACTCTGAAATAACAATAAAGAAATCTAAATAAAGGAGAATAAAGAAATGTGTTTAAACAGTAGCATGGGGGCAGCGTGTGGCTCAGTGGCCTAAGCCAGTTCAAACTCAGCCTCAGCACGTCTGCTGGTCCTTGAGCCCTTAACCCCCAGCTCCCTGGGTGCCCTAACAGGTGGCTGCCTTTCGCAGACAGCTTAGTCTACAAAGAGCAAGCTGGGGGAGGCGTAAAGACAATTTCCCCACAGGGATTAATAAAGCATTGATTATTATTATTATCAGAACAGATGATGTTGACCTGAAAAATGTCCCCACAAGCTAAGAAGTAAGACACTACTGCATTGTGGGGACATTTCGTCGTCCCGATGTGGTAAATACAAACCCACACATACACGCATGGATAAACACTTGGACACAAACACGTTACGGGCAATTAACAGGTGTCAATATGCTTAACTGCTTTTTGGATCACAGGAGGAAACTGGAGAACCTGGATGAGATCTGCAGGACGCAGTGAGAACATGCAGGCATGGAAGCCAAACCCTCACTGTGTGCAGGAAAAGCGCTACCCCTTGGTAGTACACTTAGCCATATTCTTAGAAAGAATGGTTGATTTAGAAAAAAATATCCAGTGTGTGATGAAAGATCATACAGAACATAAAATATCTTTGCTTTAAAAATGAGAAATAATATTCAGATACAAAATACAGTAACTGCAAACACTATATAATGATTTGCAAAGCAATTCTGAAGATAAAAAAAAAATAGTATGTTATTTAAAAATTTAAAAAATGCCTTAAAAATTATTACTCTTTCCACTTTCTTGATGCTTTGTTCCAGTAATTTCTCCATGAGACAACGCTTGTGATGAATCAGGGTTTATAAGTAGTGATTCAGCAAATCACAATCCACGATGATCCGTTTATACAGACACATCGAAAGGGTCATACCACTGAGCTGTAAGCAGAGAGAGAAAACAGGTTTTTATTATGAAAGGTGTGCATGCTGCATAATAAACATCAGTGCTTATCCATAAGCTATTTTTACAGAGAAGGAAAATCCATGGACTCCTGTAATGTGCAACACATGATTCTACACAACGCATTTCCTTTAGTGAGAACATATGAGCACTATATGACCAACCTTGCCAATATTCCATGTAAAAATCTCTGAGGAGATTGAGGGAGACAGAGAAATATCAGTACTACTGAGCACATATGCAGAGCATACAGAGAAATAAGGCTTTATCTGCTTCTCAGAGCACTGCACAGAAGCTCACAAGCACTGGGAAACATGGTTGTAAAGACAAGAAGTGTACGCTCACAGGGAGAAGCGCTGCACACACTCGGCTGCACAAACGCCAAGCTCACATGCATCCTTGGTTCACTAAGCTTCACATCACCAACAACACCAGCACAGCATGTATGCTGTGCTCAGGATATGATCTTAACTGATGGATTGCTGGAGCCCGTGTTTGAGAGGGATGTTTGTTGAGGTCATGGGACAAGCCTGTCTGTGGACGTGTAACTGCCCCACACTACCCTCATGAGTCATGAAAATCTATTTACCATCCCAACAGATGCAACTAGGTATCAGCAAGGTAGCAATAATTCAAATGTAAGGTTTGTTTAATAGGAACCTAATCAGCAAGTTAACAAAATGTTGCTAATTTTCCATAAAATCTAAGTAGCAAAACCATCTGTTGCTATTTTATGTAAATTCCATATGCTGTCTTACCAATTAAAAATGATTTTGAAGAATTACTGCCAGTGATTTTACACCAAAGTAGACGTCTTACAAAATGTCAGATGTTCTTAGTCCTGCTGGGCAACTGTTTTACTCTCAGCCTGATCACTTAAGTATTGCAATGATTCAAACATGGCAATTGGACAAATTTTGTTTTCAACTTTCAGAACCGCATCAGAATTGCATCAGCAATGTTGCAATAATTAAAGATTCATAAACTTCAGGCCCAATAGATAGTATATTCTAACATAAATGTAACATGTTCATGGAATTACAACAAATGAATTTAGTTAACCTTTATTGTCCCTCATGGGACAAGCTGTCTGCAAAGGGCAGCTGCCTGTTGGGGTGCCCAGTGAGCTTGGGGTTAAGGGCCTTGCTCAAGGACCTGCAGACATGCTGAGGCTGGGTTTGAACCAGCAACCTTGTGATTACAGGCACACAGGCTTAGCCCACGGAGCCACAGGCTGCCCCCTGTTTTCTACCTAATACAATGCTACCAGTGCATGAATGCAAACAAGGGGGTGTATGTATATATTTGAGCCTGTATGTATAATTTTGAACCTGTATGGATAGCAAATAATCCAAAATATATTCAAACTTGTGCACCGAATTCTTGTTTTTAAAAATCATTGATGATGAATGTTGTATAATCATTCCACATTGGAAACAGAACGGTTCAAATAAATCATTAAAAGCCCATAATTAATATGACATTCATGCCCCTGATATGTGCATTGTCCTATACCCTGATATTGTCTTTTGTCAAAATATGATTTAGGATATTCACATAATTATTGGTCATAGTTAAACTTGCATAATTTATTTCTATTGAAACCATTAGTGCGCAAAAATTCAGAAATTAAGACATGCAGCAGCTTTATTTGTGGCCAGTGGAACAGTTTCTTTTGAAAGTTTTTCTGGCATTAAATAATATGTTCCATTGACCAATAATAAAGTGAATACATAACAATTCAGAGAGACTGAGCCACACAAGACACCATGAACACAAAGAACAAAAACCTTGAGGCCTGGAATAAACTGTCGTGAGTTTTTGGTGGGTGCTGACAGTGATGACTCAGACAGAATACCGTGAGACACAGAATCTGCATGAACTAAGACAGACAAACGGAACAGAGAAGGAGAAACAAAGAGCAGGTCAAGGCAACTACATCTATTACCACTGGCTATTTCCACTGTGTAAAGTTTTAACGGAACAAAAAATAGAATAGAACAAATGTTGATGACTATTTTTCTAGGTTCAGACAAAGAATATACCAGGTCAACATCCCATCGACTACAATACAATGAAAATATACTCAATGACCATAACGGTTAAGTACCCAGACAGAGTGGAAATGAAAATCTGCACGTGGTGAAAGGTCATGTGATTGCATGACAATGATTATAATATCAGGTCAAACGGACAACAGAGTGGGCAGTATGGGCACACTGCTGGTCCCATGTCAGTAGGGTGTGGCGTGGCGTGGCGCCCCCCGCCCCCCCCCCCGGGGCTGGATACATGCAGCGATACAGTGCAGGAGTTGTACAATCGTTATATCCTCTCCAGCGGCAAGTTGGCCCACAGCTGTTGTAACTGGCCCTTGAGATCCTGCAGATTGGCACTGGGTCTGAGTTTATGTCCTTGCTGATCCCACACATGTTCTATTGGGGAAAGTTCAGGGTACCTGGCTGGCCATGGGAGGAACTCAACATGACGCAGGCCGTCCATAAACACACGTGCCCTATGGCTCCTCACACCATGAAGTCATGCCCTATGGCTCCTCACACCATGATGCTAGGAGTTACATAGGTGTGTCTCTCTACAACACTGGCAGGATTGGTCTTCTCCCCTCGGCGCTGCCATACATACACACACCGGTCGTCCGTGGTAATGCAGAACCAAAATTCACGGTACGAAGCCACTCTTCATCAGTCCATGCCTTCCGGTTACGGCACCACTCTAAACGCAGCCATCTCTGCGCTGGTGTTAATGGCAGCCTACGCACGAGACGGTGAACCTGTAGTCTGGCTGAAGCCAGTCATTGACACACAGTGCAGGATGACATGGGGTGTTGTAGAGAGTCCAATACCTGTTCCCGGATGGCAGGCGCAGATGTCATAGGGTTCTGTAATGCTTGGCACATAATACGACAATCCTCCCTTGGTGTGGTCTGTCTTGGGCGACCGGAACCTTCACAACATGTGTCGGTGCTCTCACATGCCCACTGGTTCCAACATTGGGCGACTGTGACATCTGAATACCCCACATTCCGGGCAATTGCACGATACGACCAGCCATCTTCATGAAAATCCACTATGTAACCCCTATCAAACTCCGTCAAGTGCTGGTAATGCTGTCTAATGCGTCTACGAGGCATCCTCTGTTTCTGGTGACTAGACCTGCCAGCTCCTTGCAAATCGAATCATTTACATACCCAACGCTGGTCTGCAGCGTTCGACCATCACTTCTGGGTGCTTACCTTTTTTTGTCACTGAGAGTATATATATATAAACACGTCAATATATTTCAAATACGAATAATGTGTCTTCCAACCATTTATCTTGAAATAGGTCATATTACTGCGAAGGCACCAAAGCTGAGTGACATGTGATGTGCATATCTCACTCACCTGCACTGCAGCCACAGCCAGTAACATGGCCAGAATGAAGGGGGTGTTCTCTGACAGCCATCCGTTGATGACGTCCTTGCAGCCCTGGTTGTGTGAGAAAAAGGTGAGGAGCAGAGCTCACATACATGTGCTGTCTGCTGTATTGTGGAGACGCACCTCTTGATAAACCTTGCATGAAGCTGAAGTGCCGTTTTCCACGGGGCAAATACACTCCATGCTGAAGTCATGTTGCTCAGAGCTATTGAACAGGGGGCCGGTGCTATTGTAGCAGGAGCACGGTGTATCGATCCAATCATATCGGTTGTTCCATCCGCAGCACTTATTCTGAAAAATAGTAATAGTTTAAACCCTAAATATGACCCCAGTCATGCTCCCAAAACATTTTAATGTCATGTAAAAGTTAGCTTAATACATTACCTTTAAAAAAAAAAATGTTTGATGTAAAAATAGAGTACAGTATCGCCTAATGGATATTTGTCACACTAGCACATTTACAGTATATTAATGTTACCCGTACTAATTCATAGAACATGGCATTGGCTGCCCTTTTCTTTTGCATTCACAGTAATGTAAAATGAGTAAACGAACGGGACTGTAAACTTAATGACAGAAGTCATATACATAATCAAGGTAAAATTCAATAAAATTCGTAAACGAAACATGTACTGTACGTACAGGACACAGGTATTCAATCAATTAAAAATTACGTAGACGTACAGAAATAATAAGTTGTAAAAATACCATGTGTGCGCTAACCACGAAAAAGAGAGAGAGAACAAAAATACATATTAAAAATATTTAATTAAAAAATAGTAGAATGAAATTTTTCGCGGATCAGTGAATTCGCGAATCATGAAGTGCGAATGCACCAGGGCTGACTGTATATGTCAATATGAGGTAGGGCTGGGCGATAAGATATCGTATCTTGATTATGAACATTCTTTTCGTCATGAATCTGAATATCACAAGTATCATGATATAGCCTAAACACTTGTTTTCTTGCATTATTGACAGCTTTATTGCACTATTTTTACACAAATTCCATCAAGTTTTGAGTCAGTTGTTGGAATAATTTGTCAATGTACCTCTCATATGCTCCATAACTATTAGTAAAACAATTTTGTGATCATAATCAGAGAAACTCAACCACCTGTCATATTCTACTGTTGTTTTCTACATATGAATATTAGAATATTGTGATAAACATCAATAATGTGAAAGTCTTTGAAAATATTTTGATATTTTTGGGGCATATTGGTTAGCTGCAGTCAAACCCATTCCCTGGAACAAACAGCAAGGCAGTCAACTAAACAACCAACAGCAACCAAAAATACTGTCTGAGTTACGCTCTATGGCAGAAAACTTTATTTTTTATTTATTGAAATTACATTTAAGTTTGCATTCCACACAATATTGCATTTATTCGTGTTCTAAATCTATTTAAGGGCAATTCTAAGGTTATTTTCAACAAAATGGAGCACTGAAGTAAAGAAATATTGTTTGATATGAAAAAATTGATTATGATACAATATTTCACCGTATTGCCCAGCCCTAATATGAGGGAGAATGAGGTCACCAGCTGAAATCCCCTGGCAGGCAGTGATGTCACTACTGGGCTCTTATCCTCCAGTCTCTCCAGGGACACTGGCCCTGCTCTCTGATCCCCACTATGATGCTTTTCTCCAGAGCTTGTATGTATGAGTAGTTATGGTGTACACAATGGTGTGCAATGAATATTATATGAGTTTTTATACTTCAATTCTTTGAATGAATTCAATTGAATCATGGACAGTGGTTCCACACAACTAGGATGAGTATTTTGAAAAGGAAACATCCTTTCTCAGTCGATACATTCACTTTGTGTTCTGAGCACATAACATAGTTGAGTTCATCTCACTGAATTTTTTCATGTTTAATTAAACCAACCGAAGGTGGAGAGATCATACATATCTTTCATTAAAATAATATAAAAGCGATATAAAATTTTATTGACAAACAAGAAGCAATAAACACGTAATAGGCCATATTTCATCACATGTGTAAAATGTAAAGTTTGTGTAAAAGTTTTATATTTTTGCTATAGGTTTTTCGTCAAGTGTGTTTTTTTGGTATGAATATGGCCATAATCATGCAGGAAAAAAACTGACCTGCAGTGAACATATAAATATCATCATGATTTGTCATATATAATTGAAATAAGAAAAATGCTTGATAGCCTCATATGAACCATGCATTTTTACCTCATATGGATAAAGCCATTGTTCCTACCTCTCGCTGGATGGAATTAAAAGCGGTCTTGAAATCTTCCAGGTGGGATGTATTCTGCTTAGATGTCTTCATTAGTTCTAGCATGCTTTCTCCTATTGTATACTCAATCTGGAGAAAACATTAAGTGTAGAATTTTAATAGAATTTTACCATTTTTAAATTTTCTAAAATTTTAAATTTTAAATTTACCATTTTCTATTTATTTAAAAATAAACCACAAAAAATACAAAAATACGAAAAACTCAAGACAAAAATCAGCTGATTAGTTGAATTAAAGTTCATTAGCAGGCTTCAGAGTCCTTTTTTTGCTAAATTAACAGTGCTGCTGGAATAATATAACAGATCTATGAAATAATGTAGGGGTCCTGAGAAGTGTGTAAGCCTCAAATACAAAGTGCACTTAAGCCTCACATACAAAGTGCACTTAAGCCTCACATACAAAGTGCGCGTAAGCCTCTCATACAAAGTGCGTTTAAGGCTCTCATACAAAGTGTGCGTAAGCCTGTCATACAAGGTGTGCGTAAGCCTCTCATACAAAGTGCGTGTAAGGCTCTCATACAAAGTGTGCGTAAGCCTGTCATACAAGGTGTGTGTAAGCCTAACATACAAAGTGCGCGTAAGCTTCACATACAAAGTGCGCGTAAGCCTCATTACTAGCAAGTAGTTACCAAATTGCCCATAGGTGTGCATGTGTGAGTGAATGGTGTGTGAGTGTGCCCTGTGATGGGTTGGCCCCCCATCCTGGGTTGTTCCCTGCCTTGCGTCCGTAGCCTCTGGGATAGGCTGCGGACCCCCCCGCGACCCTGAACAGGATAAGCGGATTCAGAAGATGGATGGATGGACTAGCACAGGGGTGTCAAACTGCAGTCCTGGGGGGCCGCAGCCCTGTGTAGCTCAGTTCTTTCCCTGCTCCACCATAAATGATTCAGCTCAACAGCTATGTGATAATTAGCAAAAGAAGTTGAATCAGGTGTGTTAAACGAGGGGAAACCCAAAAATGTGCAGGGCTCCGGCCCCCCAGGACTGGAGTCTGACACGTGGAGACTAACAGGTAACTCATACACATCAGAGAACACACAGGAACCAAACACAATGACCAACTAGTGCAAAAGCCAAGGACAGGCACATATATATGCATGGGAAACACGGGTGCGGGTTATTAACAACTCAAACACTAGGGTTAGTACTAACAAGGTTCAGGTATTCATAATCACATAGGACTCAAACACTAGGAAAGGGGTGACCAGCGACACCTGCTGGCCAGGCAGAGAAATGACAGAGCAGGGACTGATCCTGACAAAGCCACACATAGAACGTGTTAAGAGTCAAGTACATCAAGAATACTGATGACCAAATTAATTTTTCATTAAGTTCTACTAAATAGGAACCTGGCAGTGTACACTATACTTCTATTTTGTTTTGTTGTTTTATTTAGAGAAAACTGAAAGAGTTATTTTCACTTCTGCATTATGTAAGTTTTGTATAAGTAATAAAAATACGTAATAAATGAAAGAAAACCCATTTATCCATTCATTTATCCAACCCAAAGCCCAAAGTATCTCCATGTACCTTTAGAACAAAACACAGCTTAGTCCAACCCTGACTTGACTGGGAACACCTGTCTGAAGGTACACTGTCACTGCTGCTTATAATGGTCGACTTACCGTTGTCCTCTGGGTGAAAAAGAGAACTCCAGCCACAATTTCAATAGCCAATAGGATGGCAAGCACGACGAAATACTACAGGGAGAGGGAATTCAATATGGTAAGTCTCAGAAGTATCAACTTTCGGAAGGATCAAATGTGTCTGCACCATACTGTCGGACTTTGCATGGAGAAAAATTATCATTGGCATCCTTTGATGTCTTTTTATGGGTTTGTAAAGGAAGGATAAGCTATACTGAATCCTACAGTTTTCTATGAATAATCAAATTACCTGCAGCTACATTGCCGTTATTGAGTAGTAAAGATTAAGGGTCACCTTACTTAATTATTTACTTCAGGATTTCTTTGAGAAGGGATTGTATGAAAATAAATTTAAAACATGAAGATGGGATGAGTAAACATCCTTGAGCTGATACTTGGTAGAAGCTCCTTTTGCCTGAATTACTGCCATATGGTTTTTGGATCAGTATCATTAGCAGAGCAAGCCTAAATCTAGGAATATGGGTCTGAAATTCTGGTCAGATGGACAACATAGGGACTGACGGAGGGAATATGGAGTTTTTTTTATGGTCGTCTGGATACAACAGGCCAGGAAGACGCAGGACAAGGAAACTATGAGAGCTGAAACATGGCTTCTCTCATTCTATTGCACAGGAAATCTCATCAACAACAAATAACTGAAGAAGTTTTTCTGTGAAATAAAAAATGTCTTTCTTGGTTTCATCAGTCATCATCCGTCAATCATTTTGATGGAAGATGGATGTATGAATGCTTGGACTTCCATTAAGCAGCACCCAAAGATGGAAGATATGAGCCATACATGGTAACTGTGCTCTACAAATGAATGCCGGAGTGATATAATTTAGCATAAAATACATGAATTGTACTTAAAATGCTTAACTTATATGTTAAACTTATATATACATAGTACACTGCAAAAGTCTTACAACAAAGATGTTTAAATTTCAAAATTATGTTTAAATCTTCGTATTAGTGTAAAACTCTGATATTAAAATGCCACGAGAGTCACCACAGTATTTGCAGCAATCATCCATTATATCCATGTATTTGTTAACTCCACCGACAATATACCATGACTGGCTAATCAATACCTCAAAAGATTATTTAACTAATCAAGGTGATGAATAATTGACTGGTGGTAATATATACTAAATACTTGCAGTATCTGAGCTTCCCCTTAGGAGAGATTTGTATTTCCAGGCAACAGTAACTTTTTGGAGAACAGAAGAATTTTTTTCACTGTATTGCTCTTCATTTGCATATATTGTATTTTTTCCTCAGCAAATATGCACTTCACAACACAGATAAATAGCTTTACACATTTTATTTGATTGCCTAAGACTTTAGCATAGCACTATATAAAAGTATAGGTACACAGGTGTGTGTGTGTGTGTGTGTGGATTAGGTTTATATTACATTGAGGCGACCAAATGTCCCCTAGAATGTGATAAAAACATGTTATTTTGACATTGAAGGGACCATTTTTCAGGTCCCCACAAAGATCTGTGAATGTAATCAAAAAAGTAAAAATGCCAAAAGTCTTGCATTTTGTTTGGTTACTTATGGTTAAGGTTAAGGGACTGGGAAGGGGTTAAGGTTGTCATAGTTAGGATGGAGATTATACTGATAGAAATTAATGAAGACATAGATACATTTAAATGTGTGTGTGTGTGTGTGTATCCCATGGTTTGAGACTAAACACCTCAGGGTCACACTTCATTATATGTATCTATGGTTTTCTCAGTGTCTACCATTCCCAGCATGCATTTGACCTCTTTCTGTGCCTACCATTCCCAGCATGCATTTGACCTCTTTCTGTGCCTACCATTCCCAGCATGCATTTGACCTCTTTCTGTGCCTACCGTTCCCAGCATGCATTTGACTTCTTTCAGTGCCCCCAGACATCCAAAAAATCCTAATAACATGCTTCCGGTGCCTCCAATTAGAAGTAGACAGGCGAAGGGGAAGATGGACATGAGAGTGGGTCCATAACCTGGGGAGAAGAGGAGTTAATGCAGAACCAGCAGAAAAGTGTCATATCTGACATATTTCTGTGCAATAGAGATATTTCCTACTCACCATAAAATGCACTTAAACAAAATACACCAAGTAATAGGTAAGTATTGGCATCATGCCAATGGGTCTTTAGACCAGGGGTCACCAACATGGTGCCCGCAGGCACCAGGGTGCCCCCAAGCACCACGAGTTGCCCACGGACCTGTTCTAAAAATAGCACAACTCACCAGTGAGCAGCATCTAAAATTTAATTTTATCCTGTTGCTATTCTTCTTTAATCACATTTGCATTTATATAGATTTGAAAAAAAAAGCATTTAAAACATATTATACATGATTTAAGAAGAGTGTATTAAACTGGTAGCCCTTCGTATGGTTCAGTACCCGTGAAGTAGCTCTCAGTTTCAAAAAGGTTGGTGACCCCTGCTTTAGACCAATAATATTTATAAAAATTTTATTACAAATTAATGTGACAGGAATTTAGAATTATAATTTCAGCACAGAACATTGAAAAGATGAAACTACTTATTCACTGATTATGAGTCGCTACAGTACCCCAGTGCAAGCCCATTAATAGGGAAAGAAAGTAATAATATATGTTACACTTTATAATGGAAAAAAAACATTATAAGCAGGACTGGACCAGCTTATCTATGTATTAATTTCATTCCCAGATCAAGCTGATTGACTTTGAAAATAAAGCAACATGGAAAAAAGTAAGAAAACCTATTGTTTAATTTTGATTTTACTCAACCCTCACAAACACTAGAAAGATTCTAACCTGGATTTTAACTTTTGTCCATGCTGTACTAATGTAAGACTCAGAAAACACGTGCTATCCTCAGGGGTGTACCTGGAAATTATGGGCCCCTGACAAACTGGCACCTTGGGCCCTCCCACCGAATTTGAGGGGCCCAATAATCTGCAGGGGTACCCATGCCGCTTCCATGCCTCTAGATTTTATTTCAAATTTAATTAATTACATCAATAGTTGGGCTGCAAACATAAAGGCTGATATTTATATGATCAGTGACTTATTTATTAACAGAAATATATAACGATGCTGTGTTAGTATACAGTGCCCATTTTATGACTATTTTAATCTAAATCCATTAAAATGTTCTATTTTCCTAATAGGAATAAGTGAGAAGTGAAATGCAAGACACTCACTGAGGAAGCTTGTTTTGCCAAAAATAATCCAGAACCCAGCTGAGGCCAGAGGTATTCCTAGAAACTGAGAGAAGAAATGCAATGAATTAAAATATCAATCACACTGTATTGTAGAACAACATGATACTAAAAATAAGCATAATCACTGCATGTGCATGTATAAGTCCTGCATCACAACAGAGCATCCCTTTCAAACCATAGTGATTTTAGTCACTACTTATAGTCAGTCAATTAGATAATTAAGCACATTTAGAGTATTCACAGTCTTGATCAGTTGGTACTAATAGATCCTAAGGGTACTCATGATGCATTGTAAAGGAAACTAGTTCTTTAATACTTAAGAAGAAAGTTTGGTATCACTTCCTGTGAATGCCATGTCTATAAAAATCTATGAATCTATGAAGCATTATAAACATGGCTATAAATAATGTGTTATGCCTTTTTATAATTATCACCAAGTTTATGGTGCATTATGAAGCTTTCACCTATAATGTGCTATAGATACCTTCGTAATACATTATAATGGTCGGTATAAGAATTAAGGATGCTTTGTACTGCATTATGAAGGTATCTATAGTGCATTATAGGTGAGAGCTTCATTGGAGCTTATGAAGTATTATAATCAACACTACAGTGCCTTATGACTGTCAATAGAAGATGCTGTAATGCTTTATTAATTCTTATACCGACTACTATAATGTATTTTGAAGGTATCTATAGTGCATTATAGACATCGACTACCGATTATACCGACTATTATAATGCATTATGAAGGTATCTATAGTTTCTTTACATTTACTGCTTTAAGTAAAGTGTTACCACATCTTCTAATACTTATGAAAGCTATTCACAAAGACTGTAAAACATCAAGGGTACTTTCAAACTGGTAACTGTTTTGAAATATTTTAATTTCTAAATTTGATCTTGCATCATTCCTCGGAGAAATGCTTAGATACTATATCAATATTGGCTCATGTGCTCCATAACTATGAAGACAGCATTCATTCCATATCAGCTGACTTATTCTAGCAAATTCGCTAACGAAGCCTTAACCATTTGAATTGTGAGCACTTAATGAGACAGAAGTACTTACAAAGAAGATCAGGTTAAACAGGAACAGGAGGTATTTTGTAAAACAGAAACAGCCCTCAGAAACCATACCTGAAAAAGAAAAAAAAAACAGCTCAGATAGTGGCAGACTTGTCTTTTTTAAACTTCATGGATACTTCTATGCTCATGTTGATATGAAGGCATGAGATACACAGACAAATGATAAACATTTAGTATCACTTTGCTTCACTGTTTAATTTTCAAAACCTTCACGTTTAGTCTCTATATCCATCCCTTAGGTAGCATAGTCGACAAAAATTCCAATCTTTACCCTTGTGCCACTACATTTGCATACAAAAAACATCCAGGCCCGGCTAAATTTTGCAAAAAACTCAAAAGCATGTGGCAGAATGTATTTTGCTCTGTTGAAACCATGGTTGAACCTTTTGGCCATAATTCCAAGAGATATGTTTGGCACAAAAACAACACTGCACATCACCAAAAGACACCACACCCACGGCGAAGCACGGTGGGGGCAGCATCATGCTTTGGGGCTGTTTTTCTTCAGCTTGAACTGGGGCTTTAGTCAAGGTGGAGGGAATTATGAACAGTTCCAAATACAGTGGTACCTCAGAACTCGAATTTAACCAGTTCAGAACTCGGATTGAATCCTAAAAAGTTCGAGTTGTGATCGAATTTTCCCCATAAGAAATAATGGAAAACCAATTAATTGGTTCC
>JABJVO010000042.1:16844308-16884336 GCA_026770805.1 Boulengeromyrus knoepffleri | reverse complement strand
AGAGGGAGGGGAGGAGAGGGGGGGGAAGAGTGAAAAAAGAGAAGCGGGGGGCAGAGAGGGGGGGGGGGGGGGGGGGCCGAACGAGGGGAGGGGGGGGGGTGGGGGGGGGCAGGAACGGCGTGAAGTGTTGGTGCGTGTGGGTGTGCTGGTGCTGATGGTTGTGCTGGTGGAACTGGAACGCCAGCGGGGGCACGGCGGTCTGGGCGCTGGTGGGGGCCGAGCGGCGGCCAGAAGCCTCGCTGGGGCCCGAGGATGAGGGGCCCCCGTTGGTCTGTGTCTCTGCAGTGGGTGCCCCCCCCTCGGCCCCCGTACACTTTGATGTAAGGAAATGAGGGCGCAGTTCCTGGGACAGCAAGCCAGACCCTGCGGGAGAGAGAGACACAAGTCAATATCAAAACCTCACCAGTAGGAGGCGACTGTAAGCAGCTGCACAGTGAGCAGTACCTGTCAAAGCACCAGCGCCGGAGCCTGTGGGCGGCTGAGACCCCCCCTGCTGAAGGGGGGGTGGAGGAGGCAGGCCGGGGGATGACCTGTAGTGAGTCCCTGAGCTGGAATGTGCGCGAGACGGCAGCGCCCCCGAGAGGCTGGCAGTCACGCTCGCGGTAGGCGTGGGGGTGCACACAGAGGAGGAAGAGGCGGAGGAGGAGGGGGGCTTGGCCACAGTGCTGCTCCTGAAAGAGGAAGTTCACAAAGGTCTGAGGACCTGTTCGGCACCATCTGTAACGGAGGCCCCTGTTAACCTTTTTCAACATTAAACATTTAAGGTGTTCTGAGTGTCCTCTCTGCGGCTCTGCTGACACTGTCAAGAGTAACAAAATATGGGGGCAGCGAGATCAGGCAGTGTCAGCTGTGCCCAACACGCATTTACAAAATAAGCTATAGTCAAATGAACTGACATTAAGCACAAGACTGCAATCACAAAATAACTAGAAAAGATGCTGCCAACTGGAAGTGTGAAAGCCAATACATGTGTTTTTACCCAAATGTCCCAGTCTTAGTTGTGACAAAACGTAAAATACACCCATTCATTTACTGTACATGCCACTTACAAGCCAATTTGCACAACCGTCCCCCAATTAGTTACCTGTATTTTGTGTGTCTTAATTGCCAAATCTTAAAATGTCATTTTAATTATTTATATTCTTTATATACATTATTTCTGACTGTACACACACCAGCTCCAGCTAGAATCTATATAATGTACCACACCCCAAACTAAGCAAACAAAAAGTTGCTATATTTACGGCTGAAAAAACAAATTTGAAAATAGATTAATCTTGCGATCAGCTAATCGGTTAGTTGGTCCAAAACAGGGTTTAGAGAAAAGTGCAAATGCCTTATTTTAAAAAGCATCCAAGAGGTATTTTAACTCTCGGATGCAATAAGTCATAAAATAATAAAAACATTGAACGGTGTAGAGAATCTCTAAATAGAGCGATATAAATCTTGGCGGTTAAATTTGCCCTGCGGGGGTGTGGGGGGGGAGATTCCCAGCTAATATTGCTGCCAAGGTTTCAAAGCATGTGTGATCTTACTCTAATACCACCCAAGTCTACTAACAACTTTTGTTAGTTTACCCTTTTCTCTACTGTTAGTACTGGTGCTTGTTGCAATACATCTGCCCTCTGCTGGTCTAGTGGAATATCACGTCTGTACGCATGCACCGACCATGACCGTCAGCATCCACAGACAAATGCAGTATGTACACAAGAGTTCACATGATTATATGCACGCCGGAAAGAGAAGTATGAACTAGGCTTAACGCACCGTTAACATTGATAGTTGTTGATGTCATTATGTGCAATTTATGCAGCAAACCGCAAAAATGCACCTAATCAAAGACAAAATTTGGCATCAACTATTTACCACCAACTGTTACTGATGTTATTGATTAGTTGTTGCAGCCTTAATTGTTAGCATCTCAACTTTGGAAATAAACATTTATTATAATACTACACTAGTTAAAGATGAGCATGCCATGCCTACCGTACCCACCCTCCAAAAGCCTAACCTTAATTTAGTTCCCCCACGATAAATTTCAGTGAGTTCTCCATGATGCATTTTGCCAACTGGCTACCAGACTGCTACCCATAGAATTTGCCGAGCGGGGTGGGGGCAAAAAATTACTTTATTTTACAATATTCAGGAAATCTCATGGTCAACAGACTGAGAATGACTGACCTGTACAATATTCCTAGGAGGTTTGGCTTATGCAGTCTCCCTTTCTGCCCTCTGCTGCCACCTATCACTGCCGCTTTCATTTGAAACTGATTTGTCTCAGGTGTATCAGGTGTGAAGTGATAAGATCAAAAGATCACAGTAACAAGATCAAGTACCAGAGGCTGTCCTCTTTTCTATAGATCTGTCAAGAACTTTTAGAGTTACCGTGTTCACAAGACCAACTGTCTTCTACAGCTGCCGTTTCCTTCCTTTTGCTGCCTCACTGCTGCTTCAAAAGTCACCTACAGTGACCCTTCCCTTTGTTTTCAAGGGCAGTTGCTTCAATTTTGGTGAGATTTGTCCCAATTTTTTTTCCCTCAGTTCCAGTTGTTAAGCATACCATGTGCCTGCAAAGTTTGAGAAAGATCCTTCAAATACTTTTTGAGTTAAGTTATTAACGAGAATGTGTCCGCGTCGGCGGATGATCCCAAAACCATATGTATTCCCGAAGTCCAGGGAATTGTGATTTGGCAATTGGGGGAACCCTAGAATCCAGTGTAGCAGTGCAGCAGGAAAAATGAAGGTGGATAGCGGAGCAGCTAATAGAAAACAAGTGATGAGCCATGTGATGAGTAGGGACCAATTAGGGTGCTTCCAGAGTCTGCGTTTACAAAAGGTCCTATTATCATTCATCCGCAGTGCAGTTCTAGGGGACTAAAAACTCGTAGTGTGGACGAAATGTGGACTTAGCCTCACACTAGCAGCAGGACGAGTGGTTAAGCTAAAATCACTCTCACCCCATCGATCCCCTTCAGTAGCTAGCGAGAATCACAATCACAAATCTATCTGCACACATGAACACACTGAAGGGAAGGGATGAGAATGGAAAAAGGATGTGTGTTGAATGTGGGGCAGGGCTGTGGGGTGACATTACTTTCTGATTTGTTGAGAACCTTGATGACATCAGCTGGAAGGAATGCCAGGCTGCATAGGATTATAGCTGATAGGAGATCAAAGTGTTCAATTCTTTGAAATTCAGTCTAGAGATTAACACTGATGTCTACAACTGGACATCCCATGAGTCTGCTGAGGCTTTCATTGATGGCTAGCTAACGTTTAAAGTTAAACTGCTAAAGGCACACCTGCCGAACCACGCACACACCAGAATGCTCATGAGAAATGGCACTGACACTCGACACTTGGAAAAACGGAGAAACTCACAGGGCCAAGAGCAAAAACAGGCAAAAAAAAAAAAAAAACAGGACTGAAGCCATACAGCTAGTGGGGCAATGAAGTGGAAACTTTGGCCAAGACGCATTTTTGTCAGATTACTGATAACCAGCTAACCTTTTAAGTTGCACAGGTCTGTACTCATGTCAGTTATGTTATACTAGAGCTGGGCGGTATGACCAAAAATTTATATCACGGTGCAGCAGTGAACAAGGTCCCCCCTTAAACGGTTTCCAGCTGCGTCAATTTCCAAAAGTTGTGTACGCTATTTAATCTGGTATTGCAGTGTAAGAAATATTCATATCATAACAATAATAAATTGTTTCCGGTATGAACCGGTATACCACCCAACACTACGTTATACATCTTAGGATCCCATGAATGTGTGTAGCAGCTACATCATATAACGCAGGCAGTGAGACATCAGCGATGTAACACTGACTTGGGAGACTAGCGAGGTCCTGAGTGGTGAATGAGGTGACATAATCACTTGTTCTCCACGATGGAAAATGGCAGAATAGTTGTATCTTTAGTTCTGATGCTGCTAACTTCAAATATTATGAAATTTTCATATCGACAAGCAACTCTGACCAAGACTGACACATTGGACCGATGCCGATAACCTTAACAAAACATCAGCTGACACCAATGTTAACTAACATATCGTGCGTCTCTCCCTACAGCAAAAGCTACTTTGGGGATTCTCAAGGCATTACTGTGGCATGGGCTGTACACTTACCCCCCAAAACTACTTCACACTCAGTGTCATATACCAGCCAGGGCTCCGTGAGGATAGCACAAACGCACGCGATTCACCACACTATCCGCGCACTGACTGTCTATAACATTACCAGATTATTACTTCAAGGTCAGCTTGTCTACTGCATACATACCCTGGAAGCACTGAGAATATTGAGAATATTAGTGTTCAAAACTATTAAGTTAGTTCTGTTGATTCTCAATGCCATTTAGATTAGCTTTCAATAAAAAAAAAAATCTTTAAAAGCCTCTAGTGGAACTTTAATAAAGACCACTTTTAGAGAGTCTGTAATATGGCAACAGGTCAAAGGACAACACAATAAGGCAAGATTAATAGTTAGAGTGTTTTAAAACAGTGGATCAATCAAGCACAATCACAATATAGTGACGATCTAACAGAGCTGAACATGAATAAACAGTCACATCACAGCATGAGGGATTTTTAAGATGCCTTCTAGAGACCGACCTGCTGCTGAAGTCCAGGCCAGAGGGGGCGGTCCGGTGCTCGGGCAACACCAGGAAGGCTTTCAGCTTGGGCGAGGGGCCAACACCGGGCCGCGGGGGGATGCCCTTGGGGAGGGAGAGCGAGGCGGCCGCCGTGGCGAGGGGCTCCGAGGCTGAGAGGTCCACGCTCTTCTCCTGACTGCGCTGGAGACCCGAAATGCGCGGCGTCACCGAGAGCCAGGGGTGACAGCGCAGCATAGAGGGCGGGGAGGGCCCGCTCCTCACAGAGGTAGCCATCGTCAGGGGGGCAGGCTCTGAAAGGGGGGGGCACCGGGTCAGAGGGACAGGTGAGGGCGGTGAAGCGCGTTTCTCAAAAGAGGCAGACATATAGGCGAAAGGCCAAGCAAGCCTGCAGACAGCTGAACAGCAAAGCAACTAACACAAACGCTTGGGTTCCATCAATAGGCATGATTACAATCCTTACAGGAACAGAAGCATTAACACGCAAAGAGGGCAGTCAGAGGTACAGACCCTGACGTACACACCATGGGGTTTTTCAAGCCAACCTCCAAGGGTCACTGTGGTTCTTCTGTACACAATTAACAGCACAGGCAACCTGCTGCCCCTTTTTAACAGAGTAATATGCAGAACATAGACACACAGGAACACGCAGGCACACAGAGACAGACAGACACGGCGTCCACATGAACAAATGCAATAAGGGGCCTTTCCGAGGCAGAACAGGCCATTGCGATCCACTTCATTTACTGCAGAGGGTAGGGCTGAGTACCAAACTTCGGTACTTTTGTGGTACCGACCGAAATGCTCCAATTCTACCAAGGACAGAAAAATTCGTTTTTTCAGTGCCAAATTCCGATACCCAAAGAGTAAATATCAGCGTCTGTGAACTAATAAACATGCAGCATACATGTGTAAAGATCTAAAGTCACTTGTGATTGGCTGACTAACGTAACGCTATATGAACATGTGATATAGGCCAGAAGGAAAAACGCACGCCCAGAGACAAGCCGCTGCTGCTGTTTTTGTCATATATGCCTAAGATATCAAGTGTAGCTCCACAGGGTTCCAAAGGACCATTTAGTCACATTTGGTGAACATTTCTGGAGACGGCACGACTGAATTTTATAAGTATGCACACCAGTGTGACAAATATACCCCTCATTTATGCCCAAATATGCCCCCCATATAGTGCCTGGCCACATTGTTGTATATCACGTGAAACACCTGGATAATTGGTGTGTACGTGTATGCGTGTGTGTGTGTGTCATTGGATCATCGTAACTCGGTTCAATTCAGTTCCTCGGAGGCACTACTGAGGCGGTGCCTACAGCGATAAAGTTGCTGATTGCTTGACCACAAGCACTGGCGCCAACATGGAAGTTACGCAGAAGCGCAGGAAAAGAGACAGAGCATATGGAATTGTTTTTGTATTGTGTTTGTTGAAAATACAGGCAGTGCTTAGCTGACGGTAGTAACTCATTCCAATGTCAAGCTTTTTATCAGACTGTTTTAACCAACATCTGGAGAGTACAAAACAGCCCGAGTCAAGAAGCACACTACAAAATTCTCTCCGTAATCGAATAAAATCCACCAGGAGGCCTGTGTTGGCCAAACATTATAGCAACAAACTCTTCGGAGGTTGTGTGTGACTGACTGAAGCAGAAGATGAAATGATGCTATTAGACAGTCACTGGAAGGCGAGGCCCAGAGCAAGCTGTCAAGCCGTCAAAGCTAACAGACAGCTTCTCTGAGGACACGCTAAACATGTGACCCACTGAGGATCAGCAGGCTGCTTAGCTGAACCCCCAGCCAAGCCACATACACTGAAGGCTCACAGGGAGCCGCGGGTGCCCTGGGCCTGCCGGCTGAGCCATACGCCTACGTGACCACGATGCTCTCTAATCGAGGGCCTGAAGCAATCTCACCGTGAATGTGAAGAAACACCTTTCTCAACCACCTTTGAAAAACAAATCTGGATGGATGAAGGATGAAGTGTGTCCCACGTATAGTCCGCTGACCAACAGACCTTTAGAAGGTGACAGACCAGTGTTTCCCAACCCAGTCCTCGGGGAACCCCGGACAGTCCACGTTTTTGCTTCCTTTCAACTCCCAGCGCACCTCTACCAGGTATTCGGTGTTCCTGATTGGATGGGAGCTGGGAGGGAGCAAAAACGTGGGCTGTCAGGGGTTCCTGGAGGACCCCCGAGGGTGTTTTCACATAATAGTCCTTTTTAAGCAAACCACACTCAGACTTCTTAAAGTGGACCAAATGAAAAGGGACTCAGCTCTTTTTGCATTCTCATTGTGAACTCATTTGAAACTCAGTTCCCTTTCTGGTTCACTCCAGCCCTGATGGGGCCTCAGTCCTCTTTCTGTTCACACTATATAGTTCCTCTGTAGCTTTCAGACCTTTACTGCTTTGGATTATGGGTAGCTTGCCTGTCTACGGCAAGCCTGCAGGGCTAAAATACAATGGCAAAGGGTGAAGCAAACCTGGAGAGCTCTGTGTTCACAATGTGCAGGTTAAGCAAACCGCAACATGGACTTTATTTCAGGAGGGTCTGAGTTTGTTTGGAATATTCACATGCAGTACTGTGCAAAAGTCTTAGGCTCTAAGGCAATCAAAGGCAATGTTTAAAGCTATTTAACTGTGTAATAAGTGTACATTCGAAACAAAAACAGTTTTAAATTAGAATATATGCAAATCAAGAATAACTAAAAACAAGCAAAAAATTCTTCTGTTCTCCAAAAAGTTACTGATATCTAGTTGTACGGCTAGATGAACACCGCTCTGGTTCCCAAACCTCTCCTCATGGGCACCCCAGGCCTTCTATGGATTTATCAAAATGAATTGAGCTGGTGGTGAAATTAAGTTAATTACTTAAAAAAGTTAATGAGATGCTGATTAGCTATACCAAGGGCGCTAGTGGTCAAGTCAAAAAAAACGAAATGGCTCTATCGTATGGTTGCTGGAATTAACAGGGAGATTTTAGCAGATGTTTTGAAAAGGCTAAGCTAACACACTTTGACAGACATAGTAACAGTTTTAAACCAACATTAAGATCATTTAGACACTTTCTTTGACTGTAAGACTTTTAGCACAGTAATGTGCAAAAAAAAGCTTACTAAATCACTCTGAGTTTGGTTTGAGGGCTGAAAGGGATCAAGTCTGAAAACACCCTCAATCTCATATGACCTGGGGCAGGGAATGAGCTGCATGCCAAAGGCCTCCAGTACAGTCCTACCAGGCATCCCTTGCATCCACTGATCACCCTGAAACCTGTATGGGAGCCAGAGGCATTGAAGTGCTGTCACGTGACCCTAATAGCTCAACAATGCTGCTCAAACTCCAGATTCCAAGGTGCCATTAAGCTCGAGGGTCATTTCAAAGGTCTGGTTATACAGAATCCAAGGCTACCCTCATCAGCACCGATACAGGAAAGAGTGTTTTAGTCAAAGCCCCACCACTGGACACCACAGAACGTCACAAAGCCTACAATCAATCACAAGCAAAGGGACTAGAGGGAGCATCCAGGTTTTACCTTTCCTAGTGCTGACAGTGAATATTGGATCCATGTCATTTTCTGACATCTACAGTTGAAAAGACAAAAAGACGTTTTGTTAGGGGAGGAATAATATTTCAGTTAATGTTCAGTCAAAACAAGCACAGAACTCAGGTGCACCAAAACAACTAAAAACTACAGGAAACTGAATAAAGGAACACCTACCTTATCACCAGAGTCACTCTCTGCATCACACTGAAAGACAAAACGAGAACACGTGAATGCAGAGCGGGGGAACACATGGACTCTGCACCGCCCTCTACAGTCCAACAAAAGGATTACAGCAGGATGAACAAGGACACTTACTATGTAACCAGTCTCCAGCAAGAAGCTCCCGGCAGTCTAGAACACACAAACAGATTCATGTAGAGTGATCCGAGACAGAGAGTCTCCCAGAAATGACCTGGGACGATAATACACACCCCCCCAACCAGAAGAGACGATGTTTGCTAACCTGATAGGGGGAAGAAAAACGTACTATTCTAAATGCAGCCATTTCAATTATGTATAGAGACAAACTGTCACGTATCATTGAGATAGAGCTGAATATACCGCACAGATCACTATGAATTATTCAATGGTTCTTCCCCTCCATCACAGCTGCACATCCTATCAAAAGCTAGACTGCCACATTATGTCACCCACCAGACTTTCACTGCAACTCTATATGTTGGTGAACATACAAAAATGTCTTCCCCCTGAAAGTCTGACTCGCATGGCACATCATAACTGGTTTAAACTGGTCGCTCACTCCACGCCAACATACGCAAGAGACACACACCTCTGGCTTCCTGCCACGCTTGCGGCGCCTCTCCTGGTAGCCAGTGGGATAGCCATGCCGGTCGGACTCCCGATCCAGGTGGCCGTCGCTGTCCCCGGTGATCCTCCGTCTCTTGGTCCCCCTGCCTCTCAGGAATGCCACATGCTCCGGGGTCTTCAGCGGACAGTCCGTCTGAAAGAGAGACGGGAGATACTGTCCGCTAAGGGGAACCTGACAGCCACATATCGCATCACATTTGCCCAGCAAGAATGCAGTTTCACAAGTATTACAGCAATAGGAAAAACAAATAAAAACTAAACCACAGACAGCAGATCACTATACAGGAAATGAATATCACCCTTTATAGCAAGAAACAGAATCCATTGTGGATTTGGAAAAGCTGTTGGGGGGGGGTGGGTGTTTGCATTTCTGTAATTATTACATCATGAGGACCAGATTTCCTCACAATGTGATAAAACCTGTACCTTTTTCCTTATGGGGACTGAAAAAAAAACTGTTACAAATCTGTTACTGCAATCAAAAATCCCAAAATGCCAGAAGTCTTGTATTTTGTTTGGCTACTTATGGTTAAGGTAAGGCCTGAGTAGGAGTTAGGGTGTCAGTTTGGTTATGCTCATAGAAATGAGAGTTCCAATAAAGATATGAATACATTCACTGTGCGTGTGTGTGTGACATGAACCATGATCTGAAGCTGTGGAACTACATCTCCTTCTAAAACCGTATTTATGCACACAATGATACAGAGGTTAACCGCAGCATCAAGCGCTTGACTTCACAATGAATGGAAAGGCGAGGTTCGTTTTCCACAATGAGTCACTGCGAATGACAAGGCAGACGCCAGGCAGCTAGAGGCAGTCAGCAAGACGAGTACAGGCTTGTTACCATTGTGACAACTCTCACGGGCGCCGTTTCGGCAGATGATCAAATTCTGCCAAATCAAGACGGCGTGTGTGCAGTCTGAAATGGTAACAGCAGTGCTAGTGAATGGCTGATGAGTCAGAGAGCATGATTAGACCGGCAGGTTCCAAAGATACATTTCTCCCAAAACCACATGTACATTCCTGCCTGTGCTCGATATATAATACAGACTGTAAGGTGAGCAAAGACTATGTGTCTGTTAGCACACATCAGGCCACTGTTAACTAGCATGTCAATGCCACCAAACTGATTTTCCTAATGTCTCACACAGCAATGATTCTGCATACAAATTCTGTTGAACAGGACAAGTTTACAACCATGTAACCCTAAGGCACATTTATAATGATGTGCGATCAACCAATGTGTATAAAACTTTAAACTGCTCTTCACACACAAAAATAACCCAGCTGTTAGATAGTCATGCAGAGCTCAATAGGTCTTTAGTGGAACTGAACAGTGATCAGTGACGTGACAGGAAGTCTAAATATTTACTGTAATTAGTGGCAGGGACTTCCTTGAGTTTTCTGATAGTGCCAAAGGCTATTTAATGTGTTACAGTGTCTAAAGGGACAGAATCAAAAATTAAGTATTACAAAGAAACATCTGGAATTAGCTAGCTTAAATGACAAGCCTCTTCCTACATTAAGAAATACTTCAGTGATCTAATGAACAAAATTCTTCTCATTATGAGAAACTTAGTAGATACTTTCTTAGAAGTTGCCATCTTAAAACATAAAACACTGGCTCTTTTGGGCTAGTTACTTAGCGCTACAGATTAAAGTGTCAAACAAACATGCTTATAGTGACCAAAATGAACATGTTTCTCAATATAATCACGTTGTCAAAACGTGTTGAAAACTTTCAAAAAATACCAATATACAAAGTGAAATAATTTCGTCAACTTTTATACATAAAACCACAAATAAAATTAGTAGCACTGTGCATTTTTTGTTTGCAGAAACATAAAAAAATAGCAGCCAAAACCAATGTAATCATAAGAAAATCATACCATGTGGAATGATCTGCCCTTGCATGTTAGACAGGCTTCGTCTGTCTGTTTTTAAATCCCGCCTGAAAACCCATCTCTTTTCTTTGGCTTTCGATCCCTTGTCAGATGTTGATTTTAGTTTATTTTATTTGATGGTATATCATCTTATTTTGTATATGTGCTTATTTTATGAACTTTTATTTACATAATTTTAATTGTTTCATTTTAAATTCTCTGTACAGAACTTTGGTCCTGTGAGGTTGTTTTAAAGTGCTTTATAAATAAAGTTGGTACGGTATGGTACGGTACGGTATGGTATGGTACGGTATACCAAATGGGCATTAGCATTAAAAATCTCTGGAGTGCTACCACTGCCCTCTGCCATGTTTTCACTGACAAGACACCCCATGTTCTGTGCTGTGGCAGCACACCTGTGTTTGGGAGACTTGCTAACTTTGGCTGGTGCTGGACAGTATTTAATGCAAGCTTTTCCAAAGCGCTGCAAAGATAATTAAAATCTGAGATAGTAATACTGTTGGGAATATTACTGTGAAGCCAGTAACCATTCATCCGTCTTCCAAACCGCTTATCCTTCTGGGTTGGGGGGGGGGGTCCAGAGCCTATCCCAGAAGCTATGGGTACGAGGCAGGGAACAACCCAGGATGGGGGGCCAGCCCATCACAGGGCACACCCACACGTTCGGCATCCAGTAACCATTTCATCCATAATTAGCTCACATCTGTATTAAGCCTAGAGACATGACCAGACTTCCAGGCCAATGGAGACATATTTACAGCTGCAAAATGGCTGCACGCACAAGTACTTAAGTTGACACAAAGAGTTAAACCTGAGGCGTGTACTAAAATTACTAATTTGGTGCCTGGGTCAGTCTGAGAACCTGTTTTAAGGGATGTTAATGGAGATGGTGTAAACGGAACAAGGCAGTCCTACTGAGGTTTGAAAGCTTCAGAAAATATCAGCGATATCCATGAAGCCAAAAAATTTCACGGCACGCCTCTTAAACTGAAATACCAAACTATACCCTGCCAACAAGCCTGATGTATCTAATTTAGGCTTACAGTACACAGTATTATTTCACTAAACATACTCTAAATGCAGAATATTTTACCTTAAAAGCACTGCACACAGCCAGTGTAGCAGTCACCCTGGCAGGGTGGTGGGTATTAGCCCAGAGCCAATGGACATACGTGTTAGGCAGACACACAGTGCCCCCTGTGTGTGCCTATGTGCCCTACGACGGACTGGCACCTACCCCACGTTTCCCAGGGCACTGGTCCGGCAGAACCCCCTTCTACATAATGAATAGGTGGAATTGTTACTGACATCCTAATGATCCAATTGCCATATTCTAACAAACTAACACTGTAATGCGATTTAAAGGAAAAAAATTAGCATCTATGGAGAACGGTGTACATTGAGAGCTTACAGAAAGAAGTAACATTTATATGCTGGAGTACAGATTTAGTAGGTTACTAATTCTCTACAGTCTATACTGGATTTCTAATTGTCGTTTTTAGTCTCCCCCATGTTTAAGTGGCTCCCCCCACAGGTGAACATGAGTTAGATGGGCTGCTCTTTAACAAGTGCCTGCATTTTGGAAAAAAGGACACTTTAAAACACCAATAAAACAATAAAACACAGCTACCCTATATAGTGGGCAGCCACAGTAGATGGCATTCCACAGAAAATCAGCACCATCTTTTGCTATATCTATACAGGCCATAGCTATAGGGCATTGAGCTACAATTAAGACAAATTCCCCATTGTACAGCACAGGTACAACAGCATTTCACTGAAATGACTTTTCTGGGGATGGTAACTAAATTGCCCACCCAGTAAAACAGCAAGCTGCTAACTCCGGCCACATGTACAGTATCTACAATCACAGCTTTACGCTCTGAAACGACAAGACAGGCATCTTGAACATCAGTCCAATGTTTTCCTGGTGTCAGAGGATGGCAGAGAAGCTTCTGCTTTCCAAGCCTGCAGCCTTCCACATTTATTGATGCTAACTTCTCTGTAAACAAAATACGAAAAGGTGCTTTTTTTGATATATACATCGTATAAACAGTGCTACTTCCCCATGTGTCCAGTTATTCTGTACCTATACAATGTAAGGTTCAGACCGCATCACTCTCTACGATTACTCAGCGAGTAAATTTTTGTGCAGGTTGTGCTAAGAAATGCTAAACGTCATTAAAAAGAAAAAAAAGACCTCAACATTGGGCAATGAAAAACATCAGGATTACCAATCAAAACAGAGCCACAAACAACAGCCAGAGTGAAAATTATCTGCAGCTGAAGCTGGCGTCCCAGGGGATGGCCAAATGTTACTCGCCAGCACATCGCCGCCACTCTCCGAAAAAGCTGACTGGGCAGGCCAGTAGTCTTATTTGATCATATCCCTGCTGCATATCACCGTGTCGCTCAAACTATCAAACAGATGTCGATCACCAAGCACTCCACGACGGTATTTTAAACAGAGATAAGAGACAAACACAGGAAAACTGGGATGCTGAAATACTTATAAATTAAAATTCATGCCAGTGTTAAAATTTCTAAGTAAGCACCAAAAGAATCAGGCATGTAAGGGAAGAGATTTGATTGTAGAGTGCGGTCAAGGAAGCAGCATTTTCTCATCTCATGTTGCTAATTAGGTATGTTTTCCCAATACACTTGCAGGATTATTTTTTTTTCCCCACTTGAAAAATAGGTTCACTGAGTGTTAAAGAGTTCAGCAGAAATCACACCAGGATTAATCAGCCAATCAGGAATCATTCTGGCAACAAGCCCAAGTCCGTAAACAGTAAGCTGTGTTCTGCTCTCGTGGTTTCCTTAGGAATAAGACAGCACCAAGCACACTCTGCTGTACTGTGCACATAATGCCCGATTAGGATCCAAGCTGCAGTTATAAACAGGAAGGACGTTATTTTCTGTACTTGAGGAAACAAAACAGAACAGGAAAACAGCTCCGCTCAAAGACAGCATGAGCATGACCTTTGTGGCTTTTCTGGTATTATGGTGTGGCAAAGTTCTAGGCCAATGAAGGCCACCTGGATGCAATCAAAATGAGAGCTTTCTGACATATGACAGGGGAGTGAGCCAGCCAGCATAAGTGGACCAGCAAAGACAGGCACCTAAAGGTGTTCAGCTTCTGACTAGGCTACCAGATACTATGTCTTTAAGTTGTAGCAAACTTCCATTTTCTTCATTAACTGGACTCCCACGTTTTAAATACCCGCAACGTCTTTCATCGCAACACACCCTCATCTATCAACTTTAGCAGGTAGCTAAGCCCACATCTTCTTGCACATCACAATCGCTGCCCGTCCGAGTGCCTGGGGTGACTGCTTCATAGATCACTTTCTCTTGGACACTAAATTCAGGTGAAATCATTCATCCATCCTGGCATCCTGACCCCGCCACCGTAACAATGACAGACATATCCATCCGTAGCGGGCTGTCGGCTGCTCTCCGCCAGGTCAGACTAAACGCATCCCCACCCCCAGCGGATCCCTATTGTTACCCGGGTAATGCAGTCAAGTCGCCGGGTTTCTCTTTAATCGTGTAATCTCTCAGATCCAAACAGAGTTTAAAGCATTACAACCACGTTGTTAATTTGTGATCGATTCCCAGCATAATTAATGATCGTCCTGCGTTCCTCATTTCTGAGAAAAGCGCCCCAGCCATGACAGATGACACACCGACCTGGAACCCCCACCGTAACCCCAACTTATTTGCACGATCGATCCTTAGTCTAAAGCAAATAAACCCGGTTGAGGGAGCCTGAGAATTCAGGTATTTCCAGGGAAAGGACCCAAGGCCATGTCACCCCCCCCCAGGCCACGCAGCCTCGCCCTGCATTTCTTCGGCCGCTCACCTCCAGGGCCTCCAGGCTGACGAAGCTGGCGATGGCGAACCCATCGATGATGTCCTCTTCCCTGGACGCCGACTCTCTCTTCCGCCGGCGGGGCGGCCTGCGCCGGCCGCACAAAGACTCGGCACCGCGATCCAGACGGACAGTCGTCCCGGTTCCGTCCTCGGCTACTGCCGGCCGCTCGGAGTCGGAGGACGCGGACGACGCCCTGCGCTGCGACTCGGCCCTCCTCCGCAGGCGCTCCCTGTCGCGTTGGGAGCGGGTGCGCCGGCTCTGCCTGGGGCCTGGCCCGTCCATATCAGCGCATACACCAGGGCGCCACTAACATCCACTTACCAAGCGCTCTGACGGGCCGCTCGGAGAACCGTGCGCCTTATCCGCTTCTTGGGACTACCGGGTACGGCTCCGCTATAGTGGGGCGCCCCTCTCTAATCTCAAAAAGCGACCAGATCTGATCAAAAGGAGCTTGCAAGTCCCCTCGTCCGGCCTTGGAATAGCCCAGGCTTCGGCATGCGGCCGATCGGGATTGGGAAGCAAAAGCGGCCTATTCGCCCGAAAGCCCCCCCTCAGGCTGGGAGGCAGCGGAGCGGCGCCTCTCGACGCGTTTGGCGAAAACACAGCGCTTAGGTGGCGGAGGGCTTGTGCGGCCCCGCTCGGCCGGCCATCGCGGACCCCCGCTGGCTTCTCCTTTAGCCCAAGTTCGCCTGCATGGTGGCTAGGCTCGCTCTGCTTGTGAATAATAACGTCAACACCCCGATTGCGCTTATTTATCAGTCATATTTAACCACCTCTGTTCGAATAACCGATGGGTTCAGCTCGTCGCCGCTTCTCTCAATCAGCCGCGGAACCCGACAGGCGGCCCGGGCAGGGGAACGACCAGCCTAGCAGGCGGTGTCACTGTGAACAGAGTCCCCTCGGGATACGCTGTCTCCACTCCAGTGTAATAAAAAGCACGATGCTGGCGCCCCCGTGGCGATAAGCTTCGGTCAGTGGAGCGCTACACGTGGATTATGCGTTCGCCTTGCGGCCAGCAGTGACTTTATCTCCCGCGGTAAGCAGAAAGCTGGGCATCCGGCGGCTTGTCGTATCAGGACCACTTAAGGATCCGCCGTTAGATCGGACAGGCCCCCCACTCCATACCGAAGATTCACGAACCACATTGTAATGAACTGCAAGTTAGGCATCAGATGGGCCGAGAATTGGTTCTATCTCATATTTCGGTAGCTGGTGTCGGGATCTCCGGCCAAGAAATGCGTCTCAGGCCCGTTTAGCGCAGCCTGGGCCTCAGTTTAAAGAGCCCGGAGCTCAAGGCGGGCTGTCGCCTCCTCCAGTGACAGCGGCTCCGCGGTCCGCCTGCGGCTCTCTACAAGTCCCGGCCAAGCTGCGAGGTCCGTGTCCCAAGCGCCGAGAAGCACCGTGAGCACCTAACTCCGCCAGCGGCGGTACTGTGCATCATGTCGGACCGAGGGTCTGTATACTGGAATAAAGAGGAACCTGAAAGCACAGCAACACCGCGGTCACGGCGCTGCGGCTGCACGGAACACGGAAGGAGCCGTTCAGGCGGAAGTGGGGAAAAAAAGCCAAACATAAAAGGCACGTGCCCTCCACTTGGGAACCCGAGAAGATACGCGTGCTGCCACCTACTGTACTGGAGTAGAAAGAAACTAGCTTAACTGAAGGAGGCTCAAAATGACTTTATCATAACACTAATGAATGATTCCGAAGTCCAAGATGTTTATTCGATTTTTCATAATATTAATAATGGATTGCATGTCTGGGTGTACATTATCAACATCAGAATATGCATTGATTGTGGATAAACTACCATTCTTACAACTTACCTCTGGCAGTAGGACTGAAAAATGTTACAGGCAGTTTATTGTACCCCTCGAAAACAACAAGCTGGGCAAACTAGGCCAATATCTAAGATGGCTGCTCCAGCTCTAACCGAGGACGAAACTGCAAGAAAACTACATCAGGCAGAAGACAGCCTCATGTCTCTGTCACACATAAAAAGCTTGTCCCTTACCTGGGCTTTAGTCTGGAAGCTCCATGCCCTTCTCATCTTTCCATCTACATATAATTCAGAAATATGTCAACTCCATCCCCTATTAAAGTGAATGTTTTATTGATTTATTAGGCTAACAATTACAGTGCATAATAAATTATGTAATAATTCATAGAGCAAATAAAACATATGTCCAGAAGTGTTGTTATTCTCCAAATATGCATTTGGTAAGAAAGCTATAAATAGGCTTGGGCTGCACTTGTATTCAGATTTTTGCACAGATTTGCCAGTGGGCTGCCCTGCGATGGCAAGCCAGTGACATTAAAGTCTGATGGTATTTCCCTCTCACCCCTCACTGCACGATGCTCTCTACTTCTACTGCCATCTGCTGGCTGAGCCAGGAAGCGCATGTAAATTATTAAATTCTACACACATAAGCAAGTGAACAGTCAGTTCTTGAAGCTGATGTGTTGGAAGCAGGAAAAATGGACATGATGTAACGATCTGAGTGACTTTGATGAAGGCCACACTATGATGGCTAGATGACTGGGTCAGAGTATCTCCAAAACAGCAAGTCTTGTGCTGTGCTCCCACAATGCAGTGGTCAGTACCTACCAAAAGTGCTCCAAGGAATGCCAACCTATGACCCAGCAACAAAGTCATGGGTGCCCAAGGCTCACAGATGTTCGTGGGGAGCGAAGGCTAGTCCGTCTGCTCCTGTCCTACAGGAGAGCTTCTCTAGCACAAATTGCTGATGAAGTTAATGTTGGCTATGATAAAAAGGTGTCAGAACACACAGTGCATCACAGTTTTCTGTGTATGGGGCTGAGTAGCTACAGATGGGTCAGACTGCCCATGCTGACCCCTGTTCATGCCTACAATGGGCATGTGAGTGTCACAACTGGACCATGGAAGAAGGTGACACGATCTGATGAGTCATGTTTTCTGTTACATCATGTGGACGGCCGGGTGCATGTGCATCATTTATCTGGGGAAGAAGGCAAACTGGAGGAGGCAGGGTGAGCAGTGTTCTGCGGCAAAAACATTCTTGCATTCATGGCATTGGCATTCATGTGGATGTTGCCTTGACACGTACCACGTACCTAAACATTATTGTAGACCAAGTACGCCCCTTCAAGGCAACAGTTCCCCGATGGCAGTGGCCTCTTTCAGGAGGATAATGCACCCTGCAGCACTACAAAAACTGTTCAGGAATAATTTGAGGAATGTGAAAAAGAGTTCAAGGTGTTGACTTGGCCTCCAAATTCCTCAGATCTCAATCTGATCAAGCATATTTGAGATGTGCTGGACAAACAAGTCCGATCTGATCTACACAAAAATGTCATGCAGTGATGATGAAAGTGTGTTCAGGCCTGGATTGTTAAACGCAATGTGAGTACAGACCAGCGGCGGAGTGAGAACAATCGTGCTTGGGGTTTGGTACAGGGAAACTGGGCCAAGTGTGAGTACGCCCTAAAGGATCTGCTGGTAACATCTTGGTTCCAGATACCACAGGACACCTTCAGAGGCCTTGTGGAGTCCATGCCTCGATGGGTCAGAGCTGTACTGGTGGCACGAGGGGGACCCACACAATATTAGGCAGGTGATTTGAATGTCATAGCTGATTGGTGTTTGTCAGTCATTATTCTGATAAGTACTGATCTAGCACTATGGCATTATTCTGTACGAACAGCTCTGACATGATTTAGTGCCATTTGTAGACTCCACAATGTCCTTAATCCATAAATGTTGCTGCTATCGACTTGCCCTGGCACTCAAGTAAAACAAAAACTTTCCACTGCAAATCCTTCTTTAAAGCAAACAGTTTACTTTTGACATTCAGACGATATCCATTCGATATTCTCCTTCCATCAGTAATAATTAAATATTTACACTCCTGTGAGTACAATCCTGTCAGAAAATCATGTAGCCCTAAGCCCTCACTTTTCCTAAAACCTGTTAACTAAACCTTTTTTACTCACATACTGTCAGGGTTAACACCTGTCTATCCAAGACTTTCATGTTCTCCTCCGCGTTTGGCCAGCAGATGTCGCTGGCCATCCTGTCCTACCTGTTGTCAAAATCTTCAGTGTGTTTCCCATGGCTCAATGAGCTGAGTGTGTGGCTGTTTATAAACCCCTTTGTTGTGTGCTGAAATCCAACCTGAGTGTGTGGCTGTTTATAAAACCCTCTGTCGTGTGCTGAAATTCAACCTCCTCTGTTTTTGTATTTTGTGGATTTTGTTCCATAGTGTTTCATTTGTATTAGTTTTCCTAGTTCCTGTGTTTTGTGATTTGTATTCGGTTTTGGTTTCTGCTTTGTGCCCATGGTTGTGTTTTACCTGTCTTTGTTATTCCCCTAGTGTTAGGTTCTGTTTCCTTGTTTCTTTGTCAGTTTCTTAGGTTCCCTGTTTGATCTCCCTTTTTTCAGTTGCTGTTAATAAACCCCTGTGTTCCTCTGAGCCACAAGTGGATCGCCCACTCCTTTCTCAGCCTGCACCATGCCGCGCCCCAGTGATGGAAACCCTCGAGTTTCTGACACATACTGCCACGTGAGAGAAAGAAATCTACTCATATTCTTAAAGGAATACTACCTAATTTACAAAATACTTACCGAACAAAAAAGGGAACAGAGTTAAGGAAAGAATTATTAACAAGAATGTTAATAAATAAAAATCAATAAACAAACTGTGTCCTTGGGGTTCCTATGCCGTTTGTGCTTTAATCATTGAGAGGCCTGCCTTAATGTGATTTCCACAGCAGGCAGGGAACATCCCTTTACATGTAATGGTTTCCTTTTATGGACATCATAATAGCAGTGAGTAGTGAATTAATCAGTCCCTTGACTTCAGTAAATGTATTATTCAAATTGGATGAGTTGTTGAAGGATAAGGCAACAAAGAATCATACATTTAAACACATTGATAATACATTCCAGTGAAAAGTAACCTTTTCAAAACAAGTCCTGGATTAATACTATAAAAGATGGATGGGTGGAAAAAGACATCTGGCTTCATCTGCAGGAGATCCAACTCTCTCGGTTACAGCATAAAGACAGCTCAGGGGTACTTCATTAATAAGGGAAGAGTCGTCTGGTGTTTCTGAGCAATTTATTTTATTTATTTCCGTTTATTTAACTAACAGACATTTTTATCTGGGGTACAGTTCAGAAAGCAGGGGCAGCCAGTCTCTTCAGCACTGTGTTAAGGGCCCAATGGTAAAATCACTCTGCTAATGATGGGATTTGAAACAGCAACCTTGTTTACAGCCATAGGTTCTGCTGAGTCATACAGGTAACAGCTCACAGGGAAGCTGATGGAGATCATTCAGCAGCTAGTGGAGCAGGAAAAAGCTACTAGTGGATGGGACAGCTCCACTCTGGACTGTAGAAGAAAACCTATAAAAGCTCTGGGAGAACATGGAAATTCTATAGCCAGAGTGGGAGCAGCAACCAAACGCCCATCCCTAAGGCTGTGGGGCTGCAGAATCAGTCGCTGAGTCACAGTGTTGATCCTTGTTTGAAACAGCTCAAAAAAAAAAAAGTCTTCATAATGTCGTATTTAATGCCAAGTGTTTTGTGTTTGTTTGACCACAAGAGGGCGGTAGCATGATGATGTAGGGCTATGAGGAAATGAATGTTATGGTAAGTCATACAGCAAACTTCGGTGTACCGTATTATGGAATAAAAAATTAAATCCCGCCCAAACACCTGGAAGTGGGGGGGGTTTGGGGGACTGACAGTAAAATTTGCCGACCGGGTTCATAAGGTGGCTGTAAAGCTGCTTGGTAGATAATTTTATCACCAATGAATAGCTGCACAGAAGATGATTCTGGGACTTTGCGCATCATTTTCGGTGTCAGGGAGCTGATGCTATTTGTGGGAGGTGTCCGGGGGAGGCGGGATGTCCGCCACTTGCTCCTTTTTCTTTTTTCTTTTGAAATTATCGGTTTCTAGTAAGATCCATTTTGTCTCCGCAAATCCAATCGACAACCCACAGCTTTATTTTCTGTAAGCGAGTGATTGTGAGTGTCTGCCGATATTCGATAGGCTGTTTATTGCACTCCTCCTCCAATTAGGCTTTTTATTTGGAATATTCAATGGCCCCTTCAGGCACAGGGCCCCCGGGCCACATCGCCTCCTTGACGTTATGGTTCTGTCATTTCACTATTGCAAGAAGTAATATTAATGTATATATATATAAATTAATGTAAGTTTATATCAATGTTACTTGAGGTATGTTTCCTTTTGTTCATATTTTACAGCAGTCTCAGCCTGCTTACAGTCATGAAAAGTGATCAGTAATCTTGCTGCTAATTAGATTGATGCCAGAAGAGTTAATGTATTATATAGGCATTTTTTTTAGTATTTTTAAAAGCACACATTATTTTGTGGATGTTCAATATTCAGCTATTTAAATACTTTGTTTCACTACAGTAAGAAACAAATATGCCCCAAGATGTGACATTCATCCTAAATAAAGTATTCCAGGAATTTATCCCTCTCTGTATCCATTTCTTCTGTTTCCATCTCCAGTCTTTTCATGTCAATGAAGTATTGCACAAATGCATCTCCTAAGGCCCCTCTGATAACACAATCTTCCTCCAAAGCATCCAGGGCATCTTCCAGTTTACAGGGAATGAGGAATTTCTTTTGCTGAATCAGGTTTCCACTGGGAATGCTGAGGTTCTGCCGGATGCCGTCCATCCCGGCCGCCACCGTGGCCGCAAACACGATGTACGGATTCCCCATGGCCGAGCCCAGCATGCTGTCTATTCGCGTCCCTTTGTCGCCGTGGAGTTTCACGCTGAAGCTGCAGCTGTTGTCGTTGCACCCATAGGTAGCGTAGGCAGCCTGTCGGGGCTCCTTGGCTGCCTTAGTGAGCCATCGCCGGCAGGTGGCGCTAGGTGCCGAAAGACAGCTTAAGGCGGCACAGTGGTGGAGCAGCCCGGCTAGCCACTTACTTCCAATCTCTGACAGCTCCCCACCAGCAGAATGGAAAAGGTTCCTCTTTCTAGCCGCATCCCAGACGCTGTGAGAGAAAACTCCGCAGTTGTAGAAACTACTGTTGGTGAGGAAGCTCGCAAGGTAGCCTTGCTTGCGTGCCGTTTCCTTCATGCCGGTGCGAAATGTGAAGGCGCTATCAGCGGCACGGATCCCAAACTCGGGACGGAGTGAAAATTCGATTTGGCCCGGCCCGCTGGCTGTGGCGAAGCTGTCGACGTCGGCGCCCATGAGGTACATGCTGTTGACCAGCAGGTGGAAAAAGGGCAGGTCATTGCTCAACAGGGTCGCGCCTGGAAAGAGGAGCGTCTTGGAGCTGATCTTCTCAGGCACGCTGAAGATGCAGCACTCGTAGGAGAAAGACGCCCGCAGAGAGAAACCCAAGCTGTGGAGTTGGGCCAGAACCTGACTGGCCACATGGCGGGGTGCGGTTTTCAGAGGGAGCCCGGTGATGGAGAAGGAATCGCAAATCACCCGAGCCGTCTGAGCGGCCCAGGGCAGACTCCTGAACGTCAGGAGGTCGGGGACAAGGAGCACGTCGCTGCTGAAGCCAGCTGCAGTCATGTGATCCACTTCATTGTCCTGAGGACTCAGGGTCAGTTCCAGACAGCTCCTCGGGACAGCCACTCCATGCAGGGCTTTCTCCTGAGAAGGAGAGTCTGCATTATGGACAGATCCATATACATGTATGTATCTAAATATGCATCTTAATACCAAAAATGACACACACACAAAAAAATTGCTGCTGGGATGAAAAATTAGATTTATTCAAAACATATTTTAAACCGTAATCTTTAAAAACCAATACTTACCATGTTATTCTTTACAGTTTCTCTATAAACGTAGAAATCTTTTTCTTACTCTACTGAATTTGTTTTTTCAGATATAATTCTTCAAACACCTTTTCTTAAAGAAGAAGTAAAAGCAAACGCTTCCCTACAGTAGCAGTATGTTAACCTGAGTCTGATTTAATGCAGGGCTCCTCAACCTTTCCAGCCACAAAGCCTTTCCAGCCACTGCTTAAAAGGAATCTCTTCCCAATTACACTGCAGCTGAGAATCGCTCACCTGGAAGTGGGGGGCCGGAACCATCTTGGAGCGGGAGATGCCATGTAAATCTGAGGCCTCAAAGCGGACCAGGCTGATGGCGTCCTTGGCCATCACCTGCTTTATGTGTGCAATGGCTGAGTAGGAAGGAGAGACGCTATGAGACTCTAGGGTAACCACATCCATGCTCTCCCTTTATATGCCGCTGGATCACAGAGTGCGTACCGAGTAGCTGACTACCTTGTGAGGTGCCACTATCCTCTCCTGTGACATTTTCATCCACTGGACGCCTCACACTGGGCTGTACAGTCAACAGCGCCTCACACCTGTGTGAAATCTCAGGAGAGTCTGCACTGGGACGGGGGTGGTGTGGATGACCACCCGACTGGATCGGGGACGTCTGGAAATCAGCGCCAAGTTTTAAAAGGACTTACCAGCTACAACCAAAACTACAAAAGTGATTTGTATGTCTGATAAATAAAAATTGGTCAGTTTAAACCACGACATCTGACAACTTAAGTGTTTACCGTAGTGTTTTAATGTTATTTTATAAAGACATCGGGTCTTACTCCTGTCAAGATGCCATTACAATACAGCTAAATTAACATTTTACCAATTTTTGTTTGCTAACAATCATTTTGTTTCATAAATGTAGATTTAAAAATATCATGTCTTCTGGATTTCTCCATTACCTGATTTTAAAATGACTCATTGTTTATTATATTGTGCAAAACACATGGGACATATATAAGACATACATACATTGTTCTACAAAACTGTCCTAAAGGGTAAAACGTCACATGAACGTGCTCAGAAACTCTACCTTCAGACTGGAATCCCCTGCTTCGTTCATTCTTTTCTATATGCCTGTCAAAATGGTCCAGCGCAGTACAGGTGGGTAGAGATCAGGGTAACACTCTCACATCGCATAACATTTTATAGTGACCCAATACAATGCCAAAGAAAGAGGACCCCCCCCCCCACACACACAATTTGCCCTGCAGCACTGGCACCAACACACCGCAGCTTTTGGCTGTCAGAATGTGGCTTCAGTTATATAAACTGTCCAAACAACATAACAGGCTGCAGAATAATCACTCAGTAAGTCATTGTGTTACAATGAAAAACTCTGCTCAGCTCTTCTGTCTGATTCTGCTTATATTCCAGAAAGTACATGCAGTGCATCGAAAACAGGCACAAGTTACTGTTATCTTACTGTTTTTTTATTTTGTTGTTATCTCATGACACAAATATCGTTTGCGGCCAAAGTTTAGGTAAAAACTGTAATTTTTACAGGAAATATAAAATTATTTTCTGTTGTGTCTATTGTGTTTCTATAAAACAAATCATACCAGTTGCAGTAGCATGTTACATACATGAGATGTGTAATTGTCAACAACTTGCATGGTAATGGTTGCATTACCATGCATAGATATGTTTTCTTTTTTAGCATTACATTCTTGTTGTTTATGACTTATAACTGCGTCTGAAAGCCCTCTCCAAATAAAAATAACTAAAGACTTCAAACAGTGCTTAAACAAAAAGTAAAACAAAATACAACTTTTGTTTGTGCATGAAGATTGTGCTGCTCACATAAATGACAATGATTCTGTGCATTCTACAGAATATAACATTAGTTTAATTCATTTTTAAATATAACATAAAGTTTGACATATCCATTTGTCATTTTAAGACCTTTTTTTAAGGCAGTGTTTGTCAAAAATGTGAAATGTGTTACATGACATTAAATTGTTATAAGCAGGCATCAGTTTGTGAAGTGAGAGGTTTTACATGGTGTGCTGACTGCCGGCTGCCTCTGTAAGCTGCAATCCCAGTTTCTGATTTATACAGCAGTTATTCTAACATGCATTTTCATTCCACCACTTTAAACAGTAATATGGAAACTGTCTTCTACGGAGAGAAAACATCAGAAAACACAGGGAGGGTGATTCAAATGCTTTATTGGCACAAAGTAGGAGGTAACTGGCACCAGGTAATTGTGTTTGTTTATCTGGAGAGGTGACAGGTTAACTTCCTGTGGAAGAATCTGCTAGAATCAGCACATTTAGCCTACATAAGCACATGACTCATCTCAGACTCTGGTGGCAAACTTGATTTACAGCTTTTAAGACTGATTTAAGAAACCAATAAAACTTTTCTTACTTTTCTAATTTGTTATTTTATATGTGAATTCAGACACTTCAATAACTGAGGAGGTGCACTCTACCTCTTTCTCATGCTACTTTTCAGATTCATCTTTTCATTCTTTCAATTCATTTATGATTCTAAATCTCCTGTCTTTTCTCATGCCTTTCCTCGCATAGCTGCCCCCACATTTCCCTTTTACTTCCTCCTGGGGGGAGTGGGGGACTTCACGTTTCTGGGGGGGGTGGGCGACTTGGCTTCCTGGCGCGGGGTGGGGGACCTCGCGCCACTAGACGGAGTAGGGGACTTGACCGAGGGAGCGGGAGTGGGGGACTTAGCACTCTGGGGTGGGGGCATCGGGGATTTAGCGGGCTGAGATGCTTGGGGGGAGGATTTGGCGGCTGCGGCCCCCCCCGGCCTCTGTCCCAGCTTTGGCTCAGGGATTTCTTCACCCTGCCTATAGACGCTTACAGTTATCTCAACAAACTCGCCACCATACTTGTTCCGCACATTGATGCTGTACTTCCCGGAGTCTTCGGAGGTCACAGATTTGATGGTAAGACTTGAAAACTTTCCCCCCTCGAAGGAGATCAAAATGTGGTCATCAGGAATCACCTCCTGCTCATTCTTGAACCAGGTGACCTCAGGGGTGGGATCGCCCCATATAGTGCAGGTCAGGCTCAAAGTCTGCAAAGAAGGCAGAGAGACAAAGGCCGTTTCATTTAGAAGGTGGCCGGGGACGTTAATGGCTACTACAGCCGCACACTGCACAATAAAGGCTGTTAATACACCATGGATAATCAGAGCCAATGCAAATACCTTATCTGTATAGCTAAATGTCCAGGGTTCATAATAACAAAAGAAATGTTATGTTCACAGATATTGTTGATTGAAGAAATGTATGATTTGCATAGCTTTAAAATTACAGAGGTGAACAGCAGTGGTGGGCAGGAGATCGATTCTGCTACAAAATCGCAATTCTTTTGAGGTGGCAATTTTTACATCGCCACAAGAGTTAGAATTTGATTTTTACATGTGATTTCAAATGTAGCTTACTGTAATTATGTTGGTCACGTTTGTTACTTCTAATATATTTATTATCATGAATGAGCAAACATGTGCAGAGATTTTTCCAGCACCGTCTCAATTAAGGACCCTGCTTGGGTTCACGGTTTGGTGCAATTTGGTTTTTCAAACTATTTATTATTTAAAATGCAAACACAATATAGGCACAGTTGTAAACAAACATGTGACAATGTGTCTGTTGACATGTCTAAATAAAAAATCCTCAGAGATGCTTGTTTCCACAATAAAAATAAATATGTAAGACAAAAATTCAAAAGTATGACAGGATCATAACAATCATAAGGAACCAAATCCCCTGTTATACCGTTTATGGTCACATATCCCTACAACCTTAGTAATTCTTTTTTTGCCTGCTCTGAATTTCCTGCTAAAAGCGCGTTAAATGCCAAGGGGACACTAACTTGCAGAGGCTGTTTCCACCCTGCTCCAGACGTACCCACACTCGCATGACGCCATCTCTAATGAGTTAGCTGAGTTATGTTGGACGTGTTTCCAGCAACAGAAAATCTTGGTCTTATCAGCTGCACTCTCTCCAGTGTTGATGTAATTTATTAGGAATCCAAAATGTTCCCACACTCCTGATTTAAATGACTTTGGATGGTCTTTGAGCTCTCTAGCACTAGCCAAAATCACAGCCAGTATTTATATGATTTCCATATTGAACATCCATCATCTGAAACCACTTATCCTGTTCACTCACACACGCCGTCCACTGACACACACTGTCCACTCACACATGCCATCTACTCACATACACCTACAGACAGTTTGGTAACTGTAATGACCCTCAGCATGTTTTTGCACTGTGGGTGGGGACCGGAGTAACCAGATGAGACCCCACAACAACATGGAGAGAACATACAAACTCCACACAAGTGGAACCCTGGCAGACTCAAACCCAGGTCCCAGAGGCATGAGGCAACACTGCTCCACCATGCCAACCCCACCATACTGAACACTTACTTGTGAATTTAGTTTTTGTCTCTGTCAAGAAATGCATTCATTCCTTTAATTGTGTGTTCAGAACTGAAAATGATGTAACCAGACATCACATGAGGAATATGTGTATGTCAACCATTACTTTACTTTAAATGTTGACCTGACAAAAACTGTTCAAAGGAACATGACACACATAAAATCGTCAAACAAATATCAATACAGTATCTCGTTGGGAGGTCTATGTCAATTCCCAACCCTACTCACCAGTAACTCTTTGAACATAATAAACCCTATTACAGTTATGGTTCAAATGCAGATGCAAATTATCAGGTTTTTTAAATTCCACGGCATTTGATTTAATTTTTTAACTTTCATTTGATAAAACCGGTCTTTTTTGAAACATTAATGTATTAAAATAAAATTGTCATTTATATGACCAATACATGTTACACGTTTTCATCAGGCTTCATACAATTAGCTATAGGTACAGATTTGATCCATAAGCTCAGATGTCTGCATGAATCAAGAAAAAATCAATTAATGGCTGTTTTACCTTCTTCTCCATGATGGTGACGACATCAGGGAGTCCGCCGACCACTCTGCCGCGATCTGAATATGCAAACAAGCAGCATAAAGGTTTCACTTTACACATATAACAAACCAGGACCCCTCTGTAAATGCAGTGCTGTCTGGATGCTTACTCTTTTCTGCAAACGCTGCTGCCCTGGAAACAAATGGAAAACATAGTGAGAAAGTTTACAGGTCATTGTGGATATAAAAGCAGATGGGGAATTCTTTGCTTTTTAATGGATAATAGCACATGCGATGGGTGCCTTACTTCAGCCTCAGAAACTCCGCGTGCGCCTCATTGTATGCTGTAATGATAATACATGTGTCAAAAACGAGTCCTCCGCAATGCTATCTAAACAAAATGTGGCAGAAAATGTAAGCTTAAGAGATATTTTAGTACTATCAGAAAGTATCTAGAATATTTCATTAATATACAGAGTTGGGTTCATTATAAGATAGTGAAACTGTCTACTGGGCAATTCAGATAAAACTCGTTTTAATTCACTGACATGGGGTAGGTTCATTACTCGGGTCATTGTTTTTCATGCCTTACACGGTGCTGCTTAAAAGGTCCCCACCTTGCCCAGAGAGATCGAAGGTGCGCGTGTGTGACGTGGTGCCGTCTAGGATCTCGATGGTGTAATGGCCCTTCTCCCTGTCGGAGGGCTCACAGATCTGCATCCAGGCCATCTCTGAAGTGCCGCCGATCCTCATCTTCTCTGAAGACGAGATCTTGCTCTCCCTGAATCGTAAGACAAGGCGCATTTCTGACACGCTTACCAAGGTTGTTGTTTCACACAATTCACGGCACTTTTTATTAAATATCCTAATATGAGCTGCAAGGTGCACATCCATGTGATTCACGAGAAGAATCAGCAGAGCCCAGCTCAAAAGCCTTGGAATCAAAAGCCAGACAGATCCTGAACTGCATATCAAGGCATACAAATGATAAGAAGGTACCCAACGGTCCTAATATTTATTTATTTTTGAAAAATGTAAACATTTTTAAACCTGATGAGTCCTCTGGTCTAAAACACAAAATCTGACTATATGTGCTTCTGACAAAGAAAGCCTTGCCTTATATACAGTGTATGCAAAAATCATGAGAAACCAAAGAGGATTCTATTCTTTTTTTAATTGGCAACACCAGCATGGCTATACGCCAGCATTTTTTGCCTTTTATTATTTAGGCAAACCCTTTTATGCCATATAAAAGGCATCTTTGGGAGTGAAAGGGGCAGACAGATCCTTCCCTACATCTCTATGACACCTACAGCCATATATAACAGTACACCAACCATGGCACAAAGTACTTAACTACCCATTTCTGTAACTTACAACTGTATTATATGCTGGACTCAAAATCATACGCATGTAGCCTGTGGCTGTGGCAGAGTGAATTTTAAAAAGATGTTAAAAAAGATTGAGGACTGAATTGATCACTTTAGGAAGAGAAAAATGACCATACTTGTGGAACCAGTGAGTTTTCATCTCCTCGGTGTAGTACTTCATGTAGCACTGCAGCCGGATGCCCTCTGGGGTGCACTGCAGCACCAGCTCGGACGCGGAGGAGCCTGCCACAGATGGGACAGGCTTTCAGCGGTGAGCGCGGCTAAGAGGCAGCCGGTAACCCTCACTTACATGCTCTGTTGTGGGACTCTTTAAGTATGTCACAAATAAATCCAGGCACAACACAAAGCAAGGCTATAGAAATTCAGGGATTTAAATGCATTTAGGAGGCATTAAATACATTTCATAGAGAAGCAAAAGTGTATACAGCACTGTTTCTGTAAAGCATGCAATAACACAACAGCGTACTATGCTTTAGAATAGTGGCCCCAACCGCCAAATACTGGTCAATTTAAAATACTATTAGAACTTATTACTTCCAATAAAATTAAATTATACTGCTAAGTTATATTTGAAAATCATTAATCGTTTCAATGTATAATAATTATTTATTATAAATATATCTACCAATTTTTTTTTACAGATTTATCTGGATGAATGACTGACTGGGCTCTCTCACTTTGCACCCCCTGGGACAAAAGCCTAGAGTTACCTCTGTTCCCAAACTTTTGATGTTCCCGGACCAGTCTGTGTTGTACAAGAATATGACGGACCCATGAAGGGCCACTGGAGATTTCACAAGTTTAAATTTTTCCATTTATATAAATATAAATATATATTTTTATAATATATATGTATAAATATAAAGTTTATTTCTGGAAACTAACCAAGCCCTCCGTAACCCCCCCCCCACCCCATGTACCGCGGCCTGGTGCAATACTGACCAAGGACCAGGGGGTTGGAAACCTCTACTGTAGAAAATAAAAGATATAGAGATAAATATGAACATATGTCCCATACCAGCAATGTGAGCAATGCCGTTGATAATATCTTCAAACACTATAAAGAAAAAGCAAAGTTGATATTTGCATGAAGAGAACGGAAATAAATACATCAAATCATCAGCAGAACTCATGAGGAATTCACCTCAGATTAATAAACCATCAATATGAATTAAATGAGGAGAAGATCAATAAAATGGAGGAGAATATCTCGTATGTTCTATGTGCTGATACCTTTGCCCGAAATGTCGAACAGGGAGACATCTTTTCCTCTGTCATCACTAAGGGTAGCTTTGTAAATACCTTGATCTTTCCTGGAAAACTAAAGAACAACAAAAAAAACAAGGAATTTATCCCTAGACACATTTGGGTCATTATTTAGTCAGGTGTTATCCTGAACACCCGAATCTTCACCCTTCTATGAATATAAAGATATCACAGCTATTGCACCACAATTCACCATCATTCAAACCATTCACACATTCACAATTCTGAAGCCTTAATTCTGACTTTATTTACTTTTGCTACATGTGTTTTAATTGTCTAACTCAGTGATTCGCAAAATGGTCCTCGGGGACCCGCAAACAGTCCATATTTTTGCTTCCGCTTCCGGGTTGGAAAACACTGGTCTAACTGGGTTCCCTGGCTCTTACAATAAGCCAGTGTTCACGTCCAGATCCATTCAATGTGCTAATGTTGCTAAAATAATTTTTTTCATTAAAGAGATCAGTATATAATAGGGAGTAATGTATGACGTTATGACATTTCAGTTCCTTTTCCAGTATCACAGAGAAAGGACGTGGGAAGTGCAGTTTAATTAGATGAAAATTCAGCTGTCTTCCCGCAGACCCAATCTCGTTAATTTACTAAGTGAATAAATGGACCACTGCATTTTCCAGTGTCTCTCCTAGCCGATGTAGCACTCTAGGCAAGCATCACTGCTGGCGCCTCCCATTCTGAGGCAAAATGATTTGCCTGTCAAGTCGGTGCCCTAGGCGACTGCCTATGTCATCTACAGGATTCACAGTGAGTTTTGTCAGCTGTGAGTTTAAATTAGATTACACGAGATATAAGATCTACCTTTTCATCTAAGCCAACAGAGGACGGCCTATTCAGTAACAAGAAATGATGAACAGTGTCTCCTTTAGATAAGTCCATAAACAGCAATGCGATGCTGTTTGTTAAGAAGGGAAGGTATAATTACTGATAACCAATGCAGTTGCAATGTTACCGCAAATTTACATCCTGTTTGATCAATAGAAAGGACAAGAGTTTTGGTTAGCACAATTACTTACTACAATATTGTGCGAGTACTGCACCACAACTGAGAGGTGGTCCTAGATTTAGTGTGGTATTTTAAAATCTAAAAAATGTTACCAGTGGGATAGGGAGTGCACAGCTCCCAGACATCACGTTGACTGGCGTGTCGAGAACAATTTCCTCATCATCCTTATACCAGTGGAAGACAGTCTCTTTCTTGACATTGGCAAGCTGTCACAAATGCAGAGGTGAAGTACATCATTAAAAACAAACCAGAAACACTGCACATGTAAAATTATAATAAAACTCCAAGCCGAGCTGATGACTAGCACATTCACATAATTTTGGGGTTTGATATACCTTGCATTTAAGTAACACAGTGCAGTCTTCTTCCACCTGGAAATACAAATAATCCTGGAAGTGGGGGCCTAGAATTAAGATGTACAGATATTCACAATGTCAGGTAAAATTTAGTAATTTTTCAAGTGAGACCAACACACACAGTGTGCAGTCAGGTATCAACTTATAACTGTTAGAAAACACATTAGTGATGGATATAAGACATTACTAGACAGTAGCATGGATAGATATGACATTTAATAATATATTTGTTTCTAAATATGCATAGAAGCGTCACCTCACTCTTCATAACCGACCTTGTTTCCTGATGTACTCTTTCCTCTGGAATTCGGCCTCCTTCAAAGCTATCTTGAAAGCTATGGAATTGAAAAAAAGCAAAGTCATTACAGGTTTCATCCCTGAATTATCCTCTTCTGTCTTGTTTTCCCCATTTGGCCAGCAGCTGTTGCTGGGCATCCTGGTGCAACCCTTAGTTCCTAGTGTGTTTTACCACTCCCTCGGCCACCGTGTGGCTGAATGGGCTGCATATGCCATAAAGGACTGAGCCTCTCCTGCAGTTGTGAGCCCGAGGCTGACAGGAGACCAGCCTCAACTTCGGAGAATATTTTGAGTTTTTTCCCTTTGGTTATTTTGTCCTTGTATTGTAGTATAGATATTTGTTTTGTAACTGTTATTGTTATTACTGCCTGTGTCTGTCTGGTTTTGCAGTAATATTTTGTTTTACTTGTATGCCTAGTGTTAAACTCCTTAGTTCTTGTTAATTACCCTCACTTGTTCCTTGCTGCCCTAATCTTTAGTGTTTTGGTAATTAGTAATGACTCACACCTATCCATTGTCATACCCTTGTTGGCTGTGTGATTAGTTTCTCACCCTTGTCCTCATTCAGTCATTGCGTTTGCCGCTACATGGATGTATCTTTTGTTGTGTTTGTTCCCGGTTTTGCTGTGTGTGTTTATGGTTTCCTGATTGTGTTTCTCTTGTCTTTAAGTATAGCCCTTATTAGTACTGGTTTTTACATTCCTGCTTTTTTTTTACCCCTTGCAGCCCCATTGTTTTGCTGTTTTTTCTCATTGATTTTCAGTTTGGTTCAATAACACCCCTTCCCTTGGAGCCTTACTATCGATTGTATGTCCTTCACCAATACCTGCCCGTAGGTCATTAAACCTGACTGGACCTATTAATATGGCATTACTCTCTTCTTATTATTCTCTTACCATCACCGATGAGCAACAGAGATGACTGATTCTTCGCTTTGCCATCCTCAATCTGAATCGTGTAGGTCCCTTCACTCTCCTTGGTGAAACGCTCCATCATGAGCTCAATAATTCCTGTTTCAACATTGTGGCTTAACTTATAGCCCTGAAAATGAAAAAAAAAGATTCTGATTGGACTGGTGGAATACAGTATGCAATTAACATTTAGATATAGAATACTCCAGTACAAAAATCCATATGTACAGTGGGGGCCTGTTCTCATGATAATTCCTAAGTAATATTATTAAAATGCATCATAAATCTCCTTCATCTGTTCATCTGTCTCTGATAAAAAGCCGTCAGGTATGTAGCTGAAAAGCAAGCATGCATATTAGCATTTATTCAGTTCCTTAGGGTAACATTAAACAAACAGAATGAATATAATTTTTTTGTTGTCTGGGTAATTTTAATTAATCAAAAGTTTAAATATTCATCAATCATTCAACAACCCCCTCATGTTCACACCTGAAACATGTTCACACTTTTGCAATTATATTGCTAAATATAGTTACTTTCCTTGCCTATTGTTTCTATTGACTTGTAATCATACTAGGCAGCTGTACAAAGAATGCCGATAATACGCCCACCATATTCTTGGTCATTTCAGCGAGAGCAAAAGTAAAGAAAAAACTGTTTGAAAATTTGTATATATTTGTCTCTTAATCATATCAGTTGATAATGTAAAACTTACCAATACTGTAACAACATTTCTGAATCAAAAATGTAATAACTTTTTGTGCATAATGTAATATGTGCAGCAGCCAATAAGTACTATTACCATATAAAAAAATTATTACGTTGTTGGCAGTTGTTACATTAGGGGCTGCTACTGTTGGTCTTTAATTTCTGAATATTATTTACAAAAAGCAGTGCTTCCTAGATCACAGCTATTGCACCACAATTCACCATCATTCACAGCAAATGTGCCAGTTCGTTAGCTGGAGTTAGAAGCCCCCACCTCACTGGTGGTGATCTGCTTGTCGTTGGCGATGAAGCGGTAGGAGACGGCGGGAGACATGCGCGCGGCCTGCAACCAGAAGCGCACGCGGCCTCTCTCCAGGACCTCATAGGCCAGCTCCGTCTTCAGAGGAACGACTGCAACAAAGTAATGTGTGTCTGAACATGTCTGAACAGCCTCCTACTAACAAATGCACCAGCAAACACAAAAAGATAAAAATGGACTGTGTGATCAATGTTTTACAGGCATATAGGGGCTGGACAAATTGACAGAAACACTGCATGAAAAAGGCCTTAAATCACAAACTACCAAGGTGAGTCATATTACAATGATCACCAATTCCCTGTAAGATAATTGACACCAAAGCAAAAAGAGAAAACTAGTCACCCTTCCCTCTGATGCCACTATGCGGCGTTTTGTGCATTTTGTCTCAAAATTTTATCATTTTAAGATCTTCCTCGGCAAGATGCGTCAGCAAAGTTTGAAAAAGATTCATGAATTACTTTTAAAGCATCTGTGATCACAAGACGAAATATCTTCCACAGCTGCTATTTCCTTCCTTTCCTGCCACATGGCTTATTTATTTTTGATGCAATTTATCTCAAAATGATTACATTTTGTAATCACTTTGTACATACACTTATTACATTCACAAGGTCAACTGCAACGACCCTTCCCTTTGCATCCACTAGATGTAGCTTCAATTTTGGGGTGATTTGTCTCAAAATTCCAGTTGTTCCATACAATGTGTCTGAAAAAGATCCTTCAAATACTTTTTGAGTTTAACGAGAAAGTGTTTGTGGTAGTGGATCGGTCCCAAAACCATATTGTACTTCCCATTGAGGGAATACAATGATCTTTAAGCTAAATTAAAAGTTGAATATAAGGAGTAACAGAGACTCACTTGGATGTCTGATTGCGTAGCTCAGCTCCAGCATTTTGTTCAGCTCTGCAGGAAAAACATCCATTACCAATTCACATGTCATCATATATACCAACAAGACAGATTATCCGGATCATTCTTTATAATCCTGCAGCTTCAACTAGGAGTCTCCTGTCAGTTGTCAGCCTACCTTCCTCCTTTAGGATGGTGCTGGCAGACACATTTTCAGTGTCAGTCACAAAGACAGAGTACGTTCCCAAATCTTCTTTGTCTGGGTTTTTGAAGATAAGTTTAGATCTAAAAAAGTCGCATTATTTAATTAGTAATTTAGAGTGAACTAAATTGTATAAAGTACCCTCATAATCTCATGCAGAGGTCATAGAGTGAAAACCTTGATGACTGAAATACAGCTTTTTTTGCATATGCAATTCCATGTATATGGGGAAAATTACTATTTATAGCCAATAAAGGTTCAGACAATCAAAAAGCTACAAATGGCAAAAAAACTTTTTATTTGATTACTTATGGTTAATGTTAAGGCTGGACAGTCCGCACAAAGATATGAATACAAACGTGTGTGTGTGTATAGCCGGCCGAGTACTGGCATTCTGTTTATACATCTACTGGCATTCTGTTTATCCATTTACCTTCTCCCTTTGGTTTCAATTGTCACTCTGGAAGAATCAGTGATGTCTTTGTAGGATTTTGACCAGATAAACTTCGAGACCTCAGACACTTCACACGCTTCGAAGGACAGATACACATCTCCAGTTTCTTCATCCACTCCACAATGAATTTCCTTGGTACCTGATGTGAAAATAAAGTTGCTCTGAAGTGGGACATCCTGATTTTCCCAAGTTCAGTATGTCCCTGGGTCAACAAGGGAATGACTTGCATTTCACTACTTTAACCAATCACAGGCTTCATTATATGACATCACCACACAGATCCAATTTGTTTTTCATTTTCAAACTCAAGGCCTCCAACTACTTGGCCAGGGGCAGTGTGTGGCTGAGCCTCTGTGCTTGTGATGAGAAAATAGCCGGTATGAGCCCAGACTCGGCAGAAGAACCATATGTCTGTGGGCCCTTGAGCTCCTTGAGCTCATTGTTATAATTATTATTAAAATCACGATATTATATGTAATCATTGTTATTATTATTATTATTATCATTATCATCATTGATTATTTATTATTATTATTATTATTGTTGCTGTTATTTTTGTATTGTTTATGCCATTGTCATAATGAACTAAAGAACGTACCCTCACATTGCTCTGTACAGCCTTTGCAGGTAAGCATGTTCCTATGTTTTACATTTAAGGAAACGCATACACGATAAAACAGGTACTTCAGTGCACCCTGCCGCTTAACAGAAAACATTGGTTTTAATTAATGCAATGATGTCATACAATGAAGACTGTGATTGGTTAAAGAAGTGAAATGCAAGCCCCTCTCTTGCTGACCCAGGGGCACATTAAACTCAGGAAAATCAGGACGTGCCTCTGAATTTTCCTTAAATCCATAAAGGAACATGCACTCTAGACACCATACACATTAATCCACACTGCTAGTGTTGTACTGTTTTGGCTCACAGATCTGCAAAAATAAACTGAAACAGTGCTCAGTAAATGATATTTCAGTTCCTGCTTTTCAGCATATCCTTGACTGTTGTCTGTCTAGCACTAGTACACTGATATGTGTTTGCATTCCTAACCATCGATTACAATTCACTTTTTATTAATAACACATCCCTTTAGATGGAGATGTTAGCTTAAAAATAGCCTGGGTATTGCGGTGATCTCATGTTACCTGGCAACGCCTTAACACACACAGGCTCGGAGGCGTCAGATGCCCGTCCAATACCCTGGGCATTGACCGCTCGCACCCGGAAGACGTAAGTCTCTCCTTTCTCCAGCTCGGACACCTAGGGATCAGATCCAAGTCATTTAAAGCCGGCTTGATTATTTGACCAAGTGACATGCAGGATAGAAATAATGAGCAGTTTTCTATTTTAATAGAAATTGTAATAGAATGAAAATACTTCTTTGTGGACTGTGCAGTGACTTTTACCTTCAGATAACAGTGATCAACACTTTTGTCATTGACAGCGGTCCATTGGCTAGAGCCCTTCTTGGACACTTCGATGAAGTACCCAGTGACGGCACTTTTACCCATGTAAACTGGGGGCTTCCACTGAACAACCAGAGAGTCATTCCTGATCTCACAAAAAGAGATATCATGAGAAGGACCTGAAATCCAAAATGACAGAACTCATAAGAACCCATAATTGCTGTATAATTTCTACTGAACATTTCTACTGAATTCTGTAACGATTCTGTAATTTCTACTGAACACTGTCATATCCTTAAATTTTAATCCAGCCACCCATTTTCTGTAACCGATTGTCCTATTCAGGGTTGAAGGGTATCCAGAGCCCATAGGCACAAGGAAGGGAATGTTTTTGGACTTTGGAGGAAAACATGCAAACTCCACACAAACAATAACCACTAATTCGATAATTCCAAAGTTTAATTCGGTAGCGCTAAACTGATAATCCACTAAAAAATTTTGCTGAAGCTAATGATAACTACTAACTGCTAGCTTTTATTATATAAATATAGTTTCGGTTTGGTTTTTGGCTCTGAAACCCTTAAAAACATACCTAGAGAGCTAATTTTTTTCCTGTCTAACACTGAAGTCCCATCTGTTGGATTAGAGTGATTACAAGGGGATATTTAAGACTTATCCAGTTGAGCAGTTGAATGTCACTGGATTCTGCAGTCTCCTGAATAAATCTGTGTTTAAATCTTTTCTTTCTATGGTTTCTTTCCGTGATATTCTGTTTCTGAGATATAAGCATTTTTGTCTGAGAACTCCTATTTAGCAATGCTGACATTCTGCCCTCAGTGAAAAAACTTGGGGACTACAAACATGGCACTATTTACCCACAACTAGGAAGGAGGGTCTCAGCTCTTTATTGGTCTTTAGATCTGTCAATCAGACCCCGGAAAGTACACCCAAGGGCCTGTATCCCAAAGCAGGATTTCTTGCTTAGCCAAAAACACTCACAACATACAGGAACAAATGCCTATGATTTTAGGGTTTACAAACTTTGTTGACCATTAAACTTTATTCATTTTACTTGCGAAAAAATGTTAGCGGATTTACAGTTAGCGGAACTAATTGGCCCACTAACGTTTTTCAAAGTTAGGAAAACTGGTAGTCCACTAATGAAAAAGTTAGCTTTGCTAATTAACAGAACAATGACTGTCCACCACTGTTTATTAGCAATTTACATGTACAGTGAAAGAATGTAATATACTTAATAAAAAATATACTTAGTTGATCGGTATGGAAATTAAACAAGCTACCCCAGATGGGATTTGAACCCACAATCCCTGGCTTAGGAGGCCAATGCCTTATCCATTAGGCCACTGGGGCAGAGACAACCTGCCAATGAAATCTGCTATTGAAAAAGTTAGCTTTGCTAATTAGCCCATCACCGATTCTTCCCATAAATACAAAGATAGGAATTGCGGACACTTTTCCACTGTGCCAGGTATTGTCAAAAATTACTTTCACATTTCAACTGATTTCCAATTAGGAACCAGTACCAAATTTATCAAACCAGCTGGGGAGGAAGGACTTGCACATGTGTTTATTGTCAACTGGTTATGCAAATAAGCCGTCTTGCAAGCACAAAATACATCCTCCATCCTGACTAAGTGTAGATACAAACTCAGAAAACAATAATAAAGAAGTAAAAAAAGTAATAATATTGGATACATGGACCAATGAAGAGACCCCAGCTTTAATGGTGATCTGGTTGGAATAGCAAATTCAATGAGATGTGGATGGCATGACATTTTGCTGTAATTTTCTAGGGCTGCGTGATATTGGAAAAATTTCGCATATCATAATGTGATTTTTTCTTGTATTAAATATTGGGATATTTATAAAGCAAAAAAGTTCAAAAATACATTTCTCACAGATCCATCTAGGAATGACTAAAACGGCAAAGATGAAAATAATTATGATTGGCTCAGAGAATGTTTGCAACGCTCATGTAAAAGCAAAGGCAGAATAAGGCAGTACAAAATACCCTGACTAATGTGATGTCATTCAGTGACAGTACCAGTTATGCCAGTGGAAAACCCACCTTGAAGTATCAACGTTTTTTGAAGTTCTAAATGTACCTGGTGCAGTGGAAAAGCGCCCTTAGACTATAGAATCAATAAAGAAAGAATGAGGTAAGCAACCACAAAAGCATTCTTAAATGTACCTGGTTCCGGCATGTTCCAGGCCTCACAGTGAAAAAGTTCACTATTTTCAGAAGACTGCCCAACTCCAGCAAGATTTGCCGCTTTAACTTTAAACTCATAAAAAGCTCCTTCCTTCAGATTTTCAACCTACACAGATAATTTACAGAGTTCAGGGATCAGAACAAAGGATATTAGCTAATTTATTGGTAAATTTATGATACTTCAATTATTGATGGCAGAAATATACCTTTAAAGTTCTCTCCTTGACAGGAACCACATTAACCTCCTTCCATTCCATGCTAGAAGCCTCATGCTGGTCAACATAGTAACCAGTTATCTTGGATCCGCCAGAATACCTGGGCCGCTTCCATCCCAGAATCATGGAGGCTCCATCACAGCAGAGCAGGGCGATTCCGTATGCGGGAGTGGGTGTGGCTAAAATGGGGGCATTTACGCAGCTCAGTCAAGCTAAATGTTGCATAAAACATGTACGTCATCTCATATAGTGACATGCGAAGCAGAAAACCAGCATTTGCTACAGCATTTGGAATAGTCTGTGACAAATGATAGTGGAAGCAGGCGAGCACAAAGTTACTTAAAGTCTGATTTTAATTTTAGTTTTACCCATTATATCATTTACTCAAACCAGACTAAATAAACATATCTGCACTCATAATGGCTACTGGAACAGCTCAATAATCATACTTATACTCACAATGAACCCTGTGACAATTGAATAATTACATTTGTACTCATAACACACCTTGTTACAACTCAACAATCATATCTGTACTCATAAAGGACACTTTTAAAACTCAATAATCATATCTATACACACGATGAACCCTGTTCGTGCTCAATAATCATATCTATACTCATGGAAGCTGCTGTTACAAGCACAAATCATATCTGTACTCATAATGGACCCAATTAAAACTCAATAATCATATCTGTACTTATAAAACATCCTGCTACAAGTCAATAACCATTTCTGTACTCATGAAAAATACTGTTAAAACTCAACATTTTCTGTACTCATAAAACATCCCTCTGCAAGTCAATAATCATATCTGCACTCATTATGGATCTTATTACACCATATCTCCACCCACAATGGACCCTGCTATAACACAATCATCA
>JABJVO010000042.1:16819114-16840618 GCA_026770805.1 Boulengeromyrus knoepffleri | reverse complement strand
CTGGCGGAAGGAGCCACCCGGGCTGTCCTCTCCTGGTGCCCGATGCCATCGGCCTGGCGGAAGGAGCCACCCGGGCTTGTCATCATTATCTGGCCGAGATGAATCCCTGCTCTGCTTCTGTCTCTTTGCAGACTAGTTGTTGTTTCTTTCTTTTAACTATTAGCCTGTCATCAGATTTAATGCAAAATTATACTTCATTTCTTGACAGCAGGGACAGACCTCTCCTCTCACTGAAGCATGGCCTTTTGTGGCCGGCCGTCTGCTGGCTGCTGGTTGGCCTTCCTCACACATACTGGTGGGGTGTTTCGTCGACATGAAAAGGGGGTTTCCCCCCCCCCCCCCCCGTGCCCTACGCTGCCATCTAAACACATCATTAACACTAATTACTACACTAATAACCAAACTTCACTGTATCTGCTGTGGCATAATACTAATGCTATTTGTCTACTTACATTTTCATTAAAATCGTAAATCAGTCAGCGTTACATGGCATATATGAATGCTTAACTGTATATATTGCAGATTATACCAAAATGGCTTAAAATATAATCACTTTACCTTCTAAGTCCTCTGGACGAATCACAATGTCCCGTCTTCCTTCAATCTTAATTACTAGTATAACAGAGACAAAAACTAAGTGAAGCATGTTTTGATTTTAAATATGAAGAATATTTTAAAATGTTTTTTAGAAAGTTATGCATGAAAGTCTTAGCTTTTGTTATGAAATGTAAAAAAAAAACCACATTCGTGTTTCTACGTAGGATAGAGCATTTCTGAAGTATGAAAACTTCAGAAACTTATGAAACTTTTGTCTTTCACCAACCGAATAACTAAACACTGCCTTGTGTGCCAGTGGCCGATGCATGGATACCTTGCAGCCGTTCCAGCTCGGTTGGGTCCTGGGTTGTGACTGTCTCAGAGACTCTTGAGGGGTGGCTCATGCCAGAGCTGTTCGCTGCTCGCACCCGGAACTGATAGGCGTGGCCCTCGCTCAGGCCGGGCACGGGGTACCTGCAGATCTTTACAGGGGCGCTGTTACACTGGACCCAGGTCTCAGTGCCAACTTCAAGCCTAAATAAAGAGAGGAAAACAGAAGTGTTACTGTCTTATAGCTCTCCAGTTTAAACATTCTCACGTTTAGCATTTTAAAATGTGTCTAACAAGACTAGACTTGCAAATGGAGAAAATTTTACCTTTTGTAATGTAAATCATTCTTGTGTTTGTGTGTGTGTGTGTGTGTGTGTAGGGGTGCTTTTCTACCGTTCCAGGTACTGTACTTTTGGTACTTCGGGAAAGTACCGAAAGTACAGTACTTCAAGGTGTTGGTTTTCCACTGGTATAAAAAACTGACTGAGAGCCGAAGGACATGACAACGTGAGGCAGGGCTTTTTGTACTGCATTTGAAAAATGCCTGTAGTGTATTATTAATACCAACATCACATTATAATGTACATCCAATTCTTACATTGATAGCTAGATTAAGTTCAGGTTTTTTCTTACTTTCAATTCTGTATACTGTATAACGCAGGGAGTTTAGGTTTCACTAAAACATTTTTTCTCTATTAAAAAAAAACCTTAGCTAGTTTTGTAAGTTTAATTATTATTCCTTTTATAGATTATCTAATATATGTTTAAACATCAGTTTAAAGGTTACTTCTGCTGCTATTACATAAGCGCTGCATGCATTCTCCAAGACAATCATAATCATTTTCATCCTTGCCATTTAAATAATTCGTAGAAGGGTTTGCAAGAAATTTACTAACTCCTATTTGCTATACAAATACCCCAATATTTATTACAACAAAATTACATCACTGTATTTACAACAAAATCAAATCGCCAGGACAACACGCTATATGCTATATGTGTGCCATCCTAGTGTATCAAAATACTTAAAAAATTTCTTGTCATGCAATTCTCATCTTTTTGTTGTATCTGTTCTTCTGACCAGATCATAATTAATTGTTTTAATGAATTGCTTTGTTTATCATTGTTTTGTGAGTTCACAATTGTTTTCAAGGCAGTGTTTGTATTGTGTGTCAGAGGCAGGCTATTTGCATAACCAATCAACAAAGAAAACATTTCAAATCGCTCCCCAAAGTACCAAAGAAGTACCTCAGCTGGTTTGGCACTTTTGGTCCAGGAACTTTTGGTACTGCTACTTGGCCGGAAGTCAATGGAAAAAGGAATGCACCAAAAGTACCGTACTTGGTACGGTGGAAAAGCAACCTTGTTCAGATATATACGTTACATTGTGGGCACCAAATGTCCCCACAATGTAATGATAAAAACCGGTTATTTTTGATGGTGTGGGGACCATTTTTTCAGTCCCCACAAGGGGAAGCTCAATTTTATATGAATCCGTGAATGCAATCAAAAAAGTAAAAATGCCAAAATACTTGTATTTTGTTTGGTTGTTTATGGTTAAGTTTAGGGCTGGTTAAGGGTTAAGGCTGTCATAGCTGAGATTAGGGTTTTGCCATAGAAATGATTGGGCAGTCCTACAAGCACACCTCAACCTTTCAAACAAACCTGTCCACAAAATATCCAGTAATTGGTCCCTCAGTGGTGGTGTTGGGAGGTTTCCAGGACAGAAACACATAATCTCGGTTCACATCGAGGATCTTGACATCCATGGGGGCCGGAGGGGCACCAGCTACAGCAGCAGCTGCATCTGTTTAAACAGCAAAGGCCCAGAAGTCAGATAGACTGATGTTGCTACTGTGGGGTCATTTTTCTGGTTAAAGTGAGGATTTAATTTCAGTGAAAACTAAGACAACAGGCATGTATAACATCAAAGTAAAATAGATGCAAAATAGATGTGAAAAACACATGAATTAAACAATTCTATATGTCTAAATGACATGTAAATACATTATATGAATGTATAGACATAAAGTGGGCTCTGCCTGTGATGTGAGCTCACATAGATATATGTCCTATAATGGACTGAGGTTCTGCCCAGCTAGTCTCCCTGCCTTGTGCTGTCCTGGGACAGATTCCAGGGTCACCCTGTGACTTTTTATTGGATAAGCAATTATTGAAGATGGGGTGGGGAAAATGGGATTTCCTCCCATCTTTATTTACATACTACATGGCATGCTCTCAAGTGAAAAATAAAATAAGTGAAGACATCCCAAAGTTCCTGAATTTGGGACCATGTGTCTGTGTTTAGGGTTAGGGTCTGGAGTGTGACCTGCTAGTGGGCTGCCCTCTGTCAGTCAGCTGGATCACGGCTTGGACCAGGCCAGCCCAGAACATGTATTTTGATCTTTGCAAACTGTTGCTTTCCCTGCTAAACTAGCTGGAATGACAATCAGCTAAACTAGTTTGAATGACAATCATAAGCTGGGATAACCAGCTAAAACATTGAACCATCATGTGAAAACATATTTTAAGCTGGTTAACTATCGTAAGTTGATTTTCTCTGCAGGTTACCATATTAACCAACCATTGTGTGCCTCCCTCAGACTCACTGCATCCACACTGACCTCCTTAATCAATCTCCTCCTGGTTCAGTCATTGTGCTTGGAGTACTGACCTGATCTAGACAAGGTTTTATTGATCCCATTGGCCATGGGTGGCCAAACTTATCTGCAAAGGGGCAGTGTGTATGCAGGTTTTTGGGATAACCTAAGCTGTTCAAACCCAGGTGTAAGAATTCTCCAGTCAATCAGTCCTATAATAAGCAATCTAATTAGGGAGTTTAAGCCAAAACCCACACACACAACAGCCCTTTCTGGGTAAGACTGGCCACCCCTGCCATAGGCCTTCTTGTTTAATTACAGTCTTGACACTATTCCAATGGACATGTAAGACTATGACACTCAGAAAGTAGAGTCCGCCCTGCCCATTCTAATACAGTGTTGCTGTGTTGTTCACCAAGTCCAGTCTGCTGTTCGGGGGTGACCTGTGGCTACTTGTAGCCCTGTACTACATACACTATGCCTCCCCTAACTTGTTCTCTGGAGGTGACAGCAAGCTGGAGGTTAAGGGTCTTGCTCAAGGGCACACAGACTTCACTTTTAAGACTGGTGTTGAACCATTGACTTTCTGATCACAGGCAGAGAGGCTTAGCCCACTGAGTCACACTCTGCCCCCAAAGGATGTTAAAGCCCTCTATTGGAACAGTGTGGTCTGGGGTTCCGGCTCTCGGCCAGGTTTCTGCAAAGCATGTGAGGTCACAGTGTTTGTAGACACTGGTTTGGATGCCAAGAATGCAGTATGCAGAAATTCCATATGCACTACATGCTAAAAAGATTTATTAGAAAAAAGCATAAACTAAATCTGTTATATAATAGATCACAACTACCCAAGAAAAGTTAGGGTTCTAAAATGTGTAGCTAATGAAGTGTTTCCCAGTCCGGTCCTCGGGGGCCAGATTGCTGGGTGCTGGAGGGACCGCCTGTGGGTCCCCAAGGACCAGGTTGGGAAACTTACCTTTAACAAAGAGGTATGCGCTGTGCTCTGTCGTTCCTTCCTTCGTCCACATGCGGAGGGTGTAGAGGCCCTCGTCCTCCTTATTGAGGTGGGGGAGGGTTAGCTTAGCCACACTGCCTCCACATTTCAGCTCCACCCACTCGGACTCCTTCAGCAGCTCATCTGAAAAGGTCAGGTCGTTTATCAATATCATCATAGTCAATTACCATCATTTAGGACCATTACGTACAAAGCAGAGAATCTTTGCTAAACTTTATTCCTTCATATTCCTATATTGATACTACCGTACTGTACTGGGCCACCAAAGGAAATTATGTTTAAAGCTATTTATCTCCCTAAAAAAGTGCTATCTAAAAATATGACAAAATTTTACATTATAATATATAAAAATTACAATAAAACACAATGAAAAGTTAAAAGTTACTAATATCTTGTTTGATAACTAAAACACAGCTTTGGCTCAGGGGACCCCAGCCATTCCAAATTGCTAAATTTCACTAATAGCTCACTCAGTTTAATTAGTTAATAAATTTTATGAGGTCATGTTTAAACAAACAATATGTGCTGGAGAACAAGTTCAAGAAATACATGAATACCTTCTGCAAATACTGGGCTGAACTGAGCAGAGGTTTTGCAGTGGCAACGCAGGACACAAACAGATTTAAAATGAGTTTTACAGCTAATTTTCTTTTTTTGGCATCCTATACTTTTTGCACAGCACTGTATAATCAGCATTGTTTCCAGGTCTTGGTAAATACTAATGCTTTACATAAAATAATTCAGCTGTGTTGAGTCCTCTGTGATAATCAATTCCGATTTTAGGTATTCATGCATGAAGAGGGAAGCACACTTTTGTTATCTCGGTTCCCCACGCTGCTCTTACCATCTCTGTACCACATAGCGTCAGGGGGCAGGTTAACGAGGTCCGGGTTAATGATCAGTTTGCAAGTCAGGCTAACCGTGCCTCCCTCTGATCCAAAGGTCACGCCAAACTTCTCCAGGAAGGTGATATCAAGTTTGCTGTAACGTATTTCTGACAGCAAGGGGACTGTGGAACAGAAATGAAATAAAATTAAATTTAAAACATTCCACGGTCAGAAGGCATCTGCATTTTCTAAGAAATGTAGAAGTGCCGTATTAGCAACATTTTATAGGTAAATATGAAAGCATGCCTAACGGATGGCACATTTTATGATGGTAGCACGGCATAGGTGGGCCATGGAGGGCCTTCCCAAACGGAACTCACCCCCCCCATTCAGCGTTCACAGTGAGTGATACAAAGTACAATAAAATGATTGTGTCTGACAGGTATGTATGTGGTTAGATCAACCGGAGGAAATGTCAGATTGAGAGGCAAATACATTTTTCTTTCTCGTTGTTCATTTGGTCTTAGTAATGCCATGGGTCGTTTAAAACTTCATAAATATGTGGTTGAATCTGTAGTGTGATTTTGTTACCGAGTGAATTGCTGATTTTCTGCCAGCCCACTCACACTATGATTTCTGGCTTCACTATTATCATGATGTGATGAAGTTCAGACAACATCAAATGGTAGAAAATAATCATGAATTCTGTTCATTTCTTTTATTGCAAAAGCATTAGATGATTAATAGGGTTGCATATAAATTCTGCCATTTAACTTTTAAATTAAGGAAATTTGCTCATTTTTAAATGTGCTGTGACTGCCCAGCCCAGTTTGAATGTCCACGCATAAACAACCTTGATGCAAGACCAGTTCCACATTTCAGCATTAAACTTAAAAACCAAAAGGTTTAGCTTTGTGTAGAGTTACATGATATGGAGAAAATTGTATTTACCGTATTTGTTCAAGATCAGCCATGTTTTGGGACATGCAGTTACGGTTGCCGTTCATAAAATCCTATTCTAGAACATAGTCGTGCTCTTGAACTTCTCATAATTTGATGTTTCCTGTCACCATTGTGGATTATAGGGCAAAATACACACATGATTCTGATAGTGTTGGTTGTTCCATGTTACATGTTACATGGCACTTACTTTGGCAGGAAAGCAGTGAAGGCTGCGATAACTCTTCCTCCTCTCCATGTCCTGTAATAAGCACACATACTCATATGAGGCCTGCGGGTTTAACTAGCCTGACACAGTGCCTATATGTAAGATGAATACAACATTGTACGTTCATCACCAGACTTTAAATAGAGAATTAAACCACTATTATTATGATTGATTTAATAAATATTAGCACTACTTAAATTCATCTAGAAGCAAGGTTACAAACTTGTTTGCAAAGATTATCACATTTATTGTCAAAACTTAGTTTCTAGCTTCATGCATCATAATTAGTACCAGTACAAGTCCATGTAGATCAGTGTTTCTCAACACGGTCCTCAGAAACCCCCAGGTCCACGTTTTTGCTCCCTCCCAGCTCCCTTCCATGGACTGCCTGGGCGTCTTCGAGGACCAGCTTGAGAAACACCGCTCTAGAGCTCTAGGAGAGGTTCTGTGTGATTTCATTCCAGTGATGGGGTGGTACCCTGGTGTCCACTGTGGCCCTTTAAAATCTGGCCTCCTAATCATTCCTTGTATCTAATTGTTGAATTGCCCCTTCACTGCATTAGCTTCAGTGTGGTGAGCGTACTGGTGCAGAATGGCTGCCGTCGCATCATCCATGTGGGCGCTATGCAGTGGTGGTGGTTGAAGCGGCTCCCCATTGGTTCTGTAAAGCGCTTTGGGTGTCTTGAAGAGCGCTATATAAATGTAACATTCATTGATTCACACTCACTTACTCTTGACAGTGACAGTGGCCTTGGAGGAAGTTGAGCCGTGTACATTGGTGGCCACAGCTGTATACTCGCCGGTGTCACCGATGTCACTCCTGAAGGCAGACAGGACAACCGATGTAACGTTTACACATCCACTCCATGCAAATATTCACAGGGTCACTCGACATTGATCTGAAAACATCATGGATACAATGTTCCATAATTACTTATATGAAAATGAATACAGGGAGATTTTCCATCCATTCACTCATCCATTGTTCCTTCGCAACTTCTAGTGAGGATTATTTTATTTCATTATAATACACTGTGTAATTATTGACATAATTTTGAAGCCCCTTAGCCCAGCAGAATATTAAAGTAAGTTTTCTTCAGATAGAAGTTCAGTCTGTGAGCTATCTGCAGCCATGTAACCTGCCGGCCAGCCTTTAGCTAAGGAAACAATGTCTCTGTTTGCCGTTATGTGCATCGTAGCTAAATTCAGTAATGTTATACTGGCATGAAACAAACTGTGCTTAATGCTCAGCCCCTTGCCTATGTGTGCAGTGTGGCAGTGGCATCAGAAATAGGGGGGATGTGTCCCCCCCAATATCGGCAGTCCCCTCCCCCATTCTGTAAATTTTACTCCTCAGTTAAAATCACGTTTTGTTGTATGTGAAATTCCAGTCTGACCTACACCCTCCACAGCTCTCAGTAAAGTCAGCAAACAGATATCTATTTAGGGCTGAACAATACTAGAATCATCCATCCATCCATCCATCCACCCATCCATCCATTATTGTAACCGCTTAAACCCCACTGGGGTCGCGGGGGGCCTGGAGCCTATCCCAGGAACAACGACCGCAGATACTGGAATCACAAATCACAAAATTATAGTTTTGGATTTTGCAATCACCGTTCATGACGGCGTCTTTTGCTATTTAATGTGTTTCTGTCATGATACAGATGAAGCAGATGCATTAATAGTGTGTTCCTTATCTGTCATTATCGATCCATGTCTTACTGAGGTCAATTAACTGCACATTCAAAGCACAAGGATGGAATCTAATAACGATTGTAGTATGTATCAGACAAGCTCATTTCATCATATGGATCAGTTATTTGTTTAATTTATGTTTAGTTGCGAAACTGCACCCCGACAGTGTTATTATTTTAAATGATGAAGTCTTTATTTTTTAAAAATGATTAAAAATCTTTCTTACATTGCACGCTTTCACAAACCCTTTCTCACAAACCCCCCTGGGGCAAATTCATTCCCCCTTCCGACCAACAACTAGAACAAGCCTAATGTGGAGGAGGGCAGTGGGGTGTGAACAGAGGGCAGAAATCCGACCGTGACCCCGAGGGCCTATTTTAAAGCTGCCCGGACTCTCAGGTCTTCATCACCTTCTTTTAAATCCCTGAAGCATCAGGCACACTAACAATGTCAGCTTCCCGTCTGTGACGGCATCTTCATTATTCAAAATCTATGTCTCACTGAATTAAAAACAATCTGCCCGCCAATGCCACCTCCAGACGCCCATCGCCCGTCCGCCATGCGCCCCTGTGGAGACCCAGTGGCTCCTGTGCTGCTTGAGGAGGCTGCGTATCAAATGGCGAGCGGCTCAGCACTTTGGACGAACAGCTGAGGCATCCCGGAGCCGGCAGCTTCTCTGCGAGCGGCTGTTGGCAGCCGGGGATCCCGGCAGCTGTTTCGGCTCGTACGACAGCACTTTCTCCCGCGTCAATGTGCCACGACTCGGGCTCACTCCAGCTGCCTTCTGCATAGAAAAGTGCTCAAAGACAGAAGTGAAAATGATGCACATTCTTCATAGCATACCTGGCAATGGTCAGACTGTGCACGCCGTATTTGCTCTCCAGCTTGTACTTGTCTGGATTATTCAGCCGATCAATGAGAACACCGTCCTTAAACCTGTGAGAATAAGACACACTTTCCTTTAAGTTTCCATTAAGAAAAACTGCCAGTTATCCAAGGTAAGTCTCAGAAGAGTGTACAATAAATGGATATTATAATGGCTAAATAAACTGGACTATGTATCAGTGTCTTACGAAAAGAATCTTTGAAAATAGCTGTAATTGTAAGAATAAGTAAATTAACAGTATAGTAAATAACGATGATTGAAAAACTTTTTCATTAAACATTCATATTTGACAGATGCCACACGTGACATTTTGCATTGCTGTACCTTAATTGAACAAATAGTTAAAATGGTGACCTCATCAAAAGAGGGTGATTGGAATCAGGTGTTTCAGTCAGTTCAGGAACGGGTTTGACACATGCATACAATTTTGGCTACCTGCCCTTCACAAGAGCCTTCTGCTCAAATGCAGCATCTATCTGGAAAATGTTAAAGAAGAACCTTAATGTGACAGCTAAAGATCTGCTAGGATCTCTGGCACTTGAGAACATCTGCCCACCATAAGACACTTAGGAAGGGAAATTCTCTACAGGATGTTAACATGCCCTCCAAAAACATTGCTGGCCATCTTTGCCAAAGTCTGCCAAAGAGCACCTGGATGGAACAATATTGTATGGACTGATGAGTCAAATTTTTAGGTCAATTGCATTATGTTTGGAGAAAACAAACCGGCACATATCAACACCAAAAGCTCATCTGTCTAAGAACTAACACTCAAAATAAACTGCATCATGCAACATGACAGTCACCCAAAATACAGCAATGAATAAGCATCACAGAGATATTCTGCATTTTAAGATCCATCCCATATCCCACAGAAATGCTGTGGCATGATCTGAAGCAGGCTGTTCAACCAAGACATCCAAAAATACACATGAACTGAAACGTATGTGAGAGTTTTACTTAAAAAAATGTTCTGAGGGCAGAATGAAAAATGACTAGCTCAGAGAGATAACCAATCAGATCTTGGTCAGATGTCAGACCAACTAATCAGATGTCTTGGTCCCATCTCCTCTATTTCATTAGACCTGCTTCCTCTATAACCTGATTGGGTATCTCTCTGAACCAATCACTTTCCATTTTGTCCTCAGAATATTTTTGAATAAATTAAATTCCCATGAGCAACTGAAATGTCTGTATAGAGGAATGGGCCAGAATACCTCCTAACCACTCTGCAGGTCTGATCAGCAGCTGCAGAATAAATATAAGGGTTCACATCATTTTTATCCATTTAACCATAATCATCTAAACAATTTCCTCAATAAAGATGTGGCAATGAGGAATGTTGTGCGTGTTGTTTCTTAATGTCTTAAGACTGTCTATTTATTAATATGCCATTATTATGATTAGGAGTCATTCATGCAGAAATCCAGATAATTCCAAAGGTTTCACAAGCACAACTGCATAAGACATTATAAATATTAAATTGATAAATGAGCTGCCTATGTGTATTTCAACAGCTGTACAACTTCGGATTTCAGCCATTTTTTTTTGCTTTCTTGTGAATCAGTATTATTGCAATCAACTAATTGCAAAATTACAGATATTGCCCTTTTGGGCATTTAGTTAATTTAGCGATGTACTTTAGATAGAATATTCCTGAAATTCATGACATTTGGAGCCCTTACCATTTGACAATAGGGGCAGGATGTCCCAGCACAGTGCACAGCAATTTCAGGGGGGTCTTCTCCCAAACAGTGTGGGCCCTCACGTTCACCAGAAACTCTGGCTCCTTCACAGTCTCCTCATAAATTTTCTTCCTAAAGGACATGGCTTCCTCAACCTGTTTGGAGGGAAAATGAAACATCACATGACAAATGTGGTAACACTAGCCCAACTGACAGCCTAACAAGTAGCTTACAGTAGGCAACCAATCATAATGCAATGCAAAGTAGTTATTATTACTTTTCAGTCCTGATCATAAATTGCCCAAATGGACAAAGACATCACAGCATACTGCTTAAAAATTCATATGAAACTGAATCATTGAATCTCACTCTCACTGAAATGTCTAACAAAACAGAGTGATCTGTTTCTGTCCTGCACCACTTAATTACTTTAAAAAGTACAATATTCATGGCTGTTTAATCTTTGACCTTTCAACTTTTTATAAATATGGTTTGGTTAGTGAATAATCATCATCAAATTCGACCCAACAAGCTGTTCCTTTACCTCCCTCTGAACCACGATCCTTTCAACCTGGTACCGAGTAGCTTCTCGCATCTTGTGCACTTCCTGCTGCAGTTCAGCCAGTCCTCTTCCAAAATTAATGGTTCTGCGTTGATACTCCTCAACCTCAGCTGCATCTCTGGTAATACAGACACCGGCACCGAGTTCCCTCATATGACGTATTTTGGATAATACAGAAGTAAACTGACTTTTTATTGGAATGGATCTTGCTGCACACACACACACACACACACACAGACACACACAGACATTTAACCAATGCTATTTCTGAAGTGAAAAGTATAAATATTCTGTTATCAGATACTTAAAAAACAGACTAACTTATTTGCTACGATTTATTATAACTACTAAATACGATCATTTATTTAGAAGCAATTCAATACCTTCTGTTTCCAGGTTGAAGTGTTCAAACTGCCTCGGCAGCTACAGACCTGGCAGTTCTATTAAGTGTGTATGAATAAATGGGCCATTGTTTTGTCCCACTAAGACATTTCAAAACAACTTGCTGGGCTCCAGTATATCTCTACTAATACGAATCACATTTTCCTTATGGAGTCGGAAAAAGAATTTTCTCACAGGGATTTAAAATGCAGCATATCATTCCCTGATTGATTAATTACAATTCTGAAGACCTAGGGGTTTTCTCAGGAACACTTCATAAATTTTATGTGCCTGCAAAAGTTTTGAAGTAAATTTTGCACAGTGCTGGTGTGTCAAGTGCTCCTGAGTGAACCTGCATGCCCAATGGGAAATAAGAGTCATCGGTTTGGAATGAAAAGTGTTTTGTTTTGCGTCAAAGCCTTCATCGACCTTGTCTATGACCTCATGGTCTTTTGCTTACATATCAAACTGATAATAGAATCATGGTATTAAACACTCTGTTCTGACTTCCTCAGAAGCTGGTGATTAATTTTAGATGCCTACGCCCAACTGGACATAGCGAAGAAGCCATGCCATAACTTAATAACAAAAAACAGAAATTGTTCAAAAACAGTTTCCTTATCAAATTCACCTACACACAATATTACAAGTTTTCAATAACAATGGAAAGCTAGTTTATAATTGACACAAGCAGCAAATACATCATATGCATTATTAGTTTGGACTATCCAAGGCGATTTGGTTGCCCAGCAACACATTTATTTACTTGTTTGTTTGTTTTAAAAGAAGAAGCAGTGATATAAGCAGATAAAACACCAACATCTTGTCCTGCCCCGATCGTCCGACCCTCCCATGTGCCACGCCCCCTCATCAACCCCGTGTGGAATCCCCGTGTTACCAGCTGTTTCGAGTCATGTTGATTGTTGCTGTGTATTTAAGTCCATGTTAAAGTATGTTTCCCCAGTTCGGTCATTAACGTCCTAACGTTGTTTCATGTTCCTGAGTGTGTTTTTCCAAATAATCCCCATGTGCACCCGATTTCCTCGGACCCTGTGCTGGTTCCCCGTTCCGTACCCAGCGTGTATAGGACACACTTTGTGATAACATTCAGGTTTCTTGTATATCGCAAAATTCCTGAATACTATTACTTTTGTGATCTCGATTTCAAAATAATTTTGTATTTTGGAAGTATTGTCCGCAATCGATTTCCCTTTACCGAAGGGAATTTTCAGGGATTTCGAGCAATATAGCTAACTGAGAAGAAAATGATTGTGCGTGTGTGTGTGTGTGTGTTTGTGTGTGTGTTTGTGTTTTTGTAATTATTACATTGTGGGGACCAGATTTCCCTAAATGTCATAAGAGCCTGTAACTTCCTTCTCATTCTTTATCCTAGTCTGGGTCTCATGTATGATACACTTTTCTTTTATTACATTGAACCAAGAAACCCATAAGCTATCAAAAGACAGATATTCTACATAACGTGATTATCTGCTGTCAGAAATCTTCGCATACCACGACATGGCTTATAGATCTGAATGTCATCTTGTTTATGTATCAGAACCCACCTCTGCCTAAATGAAGGTATGGTATAAGTAGACTCATCCTTGCCCTCCTCCACAGCCTGTACATTGGAAGTTCCTTGATGCTCTTGTTGCTGATGATGGGTTACTGTTTTTGAACTGGTTTTTCTGTCCAGAAAAAAGATTACATTGATGATAATGACTTAGGTAAAAATGCAGTTATGATGCCTATGTGTACTGGAAGCATGACTTGCTGTTACACACAGCTAATTACATTCAGTAGTTTAGGTTGGAAGTTTATTGCACCTATAATGACTATATTTTTGTTCAAAATACAAAGCTACATTTAGTCTTACTGAAAACACAGGTAGCGACTTGTACTACCAAGAAAAAGGAATTACATTTGATATAAACACATGCTCAGCAAATTGGGCAAACATTGAATATTTGCATAATAATATTTGCATTGAAAAATCCTACCTTGATGAAGAAGCAGCATATTCCTTGACCGTATACTTAGTTTGCGTACTGCGGTAATCCTGGTCAAAATGCTTGTGCTTCCGTTGGTAAAGTGGCAAAGCCTTAACGGTAGCCATGACTGATTCACCTCAAAGCCCTGTCAACCAAACAAAGTGAACAATGTCAAACTGTACCCGGCATTTGATAGGATACCATGCCTTCCTATATAGTGTCACACACATTTTCTTCAGTTGCCATAACCTGACTTTAATCATTGGTGGAGTCAAAGTATGTTGTATATTTTAGCACAGGAATGTATATTTAACATTTTGTTCCATCCAGACATAGCGCCAGCCTTAAACGAAAATATGTCCATAGAAATACAAGGCTGTTAACACAAACATGTGCTTGTATATCTTTGGCAGAACCTGGTAGCACCTTGTAGCACTAACAAATCAGCTAATTCACCGGATTAGAATGCTGCTCATATGATTTGCAGGCATTATAATTCATTGATAACCATTTCAGTTAATGACGTTAATTTTCACACTGCAGTACTGCAAAAACAAATGACTGTTCTGTGGAGTCTGGAGGGTTTCTTGAGTGTGTTTCCGTCTTCATTTCAGGCAGGTAATATGAGACACGACAGAATATGACTCCATTGCAGCTAGATCTGCCTGACACTTCCTTTAAAATGTAAGGCTAATTGCAAAGGCTAATGGCCAAAGATAACTGAAGAAGAATTTACCAAAGGATTGTGTGGAAAAAATAGGACTTCATCTTTATACACTCACTAGCTTATCACTCCATTGCAGTGATATCACATATTACCACAAATAAGACCATACTCTTTTCTCTCCAGAGAAAATGTATTCGTTGTTCATGTAAACCCCATGTAACCCCTGATTAAACCAAGAGATACAACCTGAAAGTGATTATCAATGGATACCATTTATTCGCAGAATTTGCACACCTCCAAAACATATTGCAATAAATAGTCCAGCTGAAGTGGAACGCATATTTCAAGGATAATCTCATTTTCATTTTGGTAGCCTAATAAATTACCTTGGAAAGCACAGAAATTAAGTATACAATACAGTGAAATAGTACATATCATATCAAGACCAATTTGTCCCAAATATGGCTTTGTTTGTATTACACATTGTTAAAATTACTTTTATGTTAAAACGTTTTCTCAGATTTAATTCGCTGCAAAAAATAACAACAAAACCAATATACCCAAATTTTAAACACATTTAAACATAATTTCTTGTACCTATTTCATGTTTTCACTTGTTCTTAAAAAAACAATGTTTGTTTCAATATAACTGAGTTTCAAACCAATTAGTTTCAAAGACATGTTTGTCTTGTCATTGGTGACATTTTTTCTTATAAAAAAATAATGTAAAAAAATAAATAAATCCGACTTACCCCAAGGGAACAAAAACGCAGGACGGTGGAAGATCAGTCTGCACCGCCTTGAGTTACTTGATGATGGAAACAAAAATATTACCCTCCCTTAAGGAAGGGTCCTGCAGTCGCATCCCATTTATGGACAGGAACAAGACTATATATAGATTTTACATCAAGTTTCCTTTTTTTCGAGAACAAAATTCTACGAGACCTTCTGCGTTAATTTCACTTTCAGTCAAAGATTACGTTAGGCCTAAATTATTATTAAAAGTAAATGCAACGGTATTTTTTTCTTTCAAGACATACACACTGACAGACACTTACTAGTAATTCACGTTAATAATGACAAGAAAAATACCAAGATTATGATGTGATGGACTCATAGTCAACGTGTGAAATACCAGTTACACCTTATAATGATTTACATAGTGGTTTAAAGTGGTATAATGTTATATATACTATTTAAATGATTTACATTTAAGGTAATTTTCCTAGTGCTGTTAAGAGTCTTCATCTCCTGAAACCCTTTCAGGGTTCTATATAAAGCCCTTAAGCGCGGTTACACTTGCCAGAAGCTATTTTTAACGGAAGGAGAAGCTCTCAAAAATCTTGTAGGTGGCTGAAACATTTTGTAGCTCCGCCCAGTAGCATGGGTGTGAATATCAAAAAGATAAAACCAGGATTTAGATACCACCAGCAAAATATCATCTAAAGGACGTACTCAGAGGACAGACCTCAAGAAATCTTTTTTTGCGGTCGGAGTAAGGGTATTACTTACTCTTATTGCAAGCATCCAGTTTGCTAATTACTAATATATATATTTAAACAATTCCGAATTATTATTATTATTCTGGGCTTATGGCAGAAATACACGTTTGGTTTAATCGTTTAATTGTGCTGCAATTTGGGAGCAAACGGAGAGCGAAGTGGACGATCTTCCAGCTGGCGCGAATAGACCGGTGTTCTGTCGATATATGCTGCCTTGTCGAAAAATGCTACCGTAGTGCTAATCGATAGCCCTAACCCTAACTCTTACCCTAACCCTAACCCCACAAAACCCCTAAAACCCTTACCTTAAACCTAACCCTAACGCCTAAAACCTAACCGTAATCCCAAAACGGTGGAACTGCACGTGCGCAGAAAGGCTCGATAGCACGTCTCGATAGGTAGTATTTTATGACAGAACGCCCCGGCAGTATGGCGCCGTACAGTGCAGCTCAGTGTATTGCGCTCCCTGTCAGTCTCCTCAGCTCATAAACATCGGCAACTGCAGCGTCCACTGCCTTTTACGAATAATGTAAACACCACGGACAATTAGTGGCTATTTAGCAAGCCAGCAGGGACAGAAACCAGAGGGGAATTCGGGTATGTGTAGCCCCCCATTATTTAATTTGGCTTCATAGGTCTCTCTAAATACAAACAGAACTTTACTTATATTATCGAGTTGTGTCTCCAGCAAGGTCATCACCTCCATGCACCTCCAGCAAGGTCATCATCTTCCTCTTTTACATTCCTCTGCATGTGGGAGGAAAAGGTTCTGAACTCTTTGGGATTAGATTAGATTAGATTAGATGAGATTAGATTAATTGATTAATATTATTGATCCCAGATGGAAATTCTTGATTATCTCATTTTCGGATCTTCCTTTAACAAACGACACGTGAAAATATTTTAAATTAGCATATATCTTTATTGAAAAACGGTGTCAACAGTCAAGGTTGTTGATGTAAAGTGCGCACATATTTGGCAAATATTACAGCATTCTTGTCAATAACCTCATCCAAGCACTTTCTGTAGCTGCTTATCAGACCTGTAGGGATTAGGAGGTGTTTTCATGCATTCTTCATGCAAAATTATTTCAGTTCAATGTGGAGGCTTTACACACTTGATTCACAATAGTATAAACTCATATAGCTCTCCTGATAGTCCCCTCTCTAAGTCATCTCTATAGATATACAATATATAGTATAATGTCCAGAGGTGTAGGAGCAGTTCTAATATACATCAGGCACAGGTGCACCATTTTGCATGCTTTCCAAACAGCTTTCCAAAGTGCATATCATTTGTGAACATTTTGCTATGGACCATTACAAAGTAGAAGATAGAACACAAATAACTCCTTGTCATATTCAGTTATATAACTGCATTTTCTGCAGGATACCAAAAAAACAATGGTCCTCCAGAGTCACAATCCCTAAGGAGATCATTACTGACCAGGAAGTCACCCAAACATCTCTCATCACCCAAGTATCTGCTCAGATGGAGGGCGATAATGATTTATGGGTCTGTTGGGAGATTAAACTGTCCAAAAGTCACTCTGAGAATCTGTGAATGATTCAGGCAGGCTGGTAGCTAGAAATAAATTTCCTGGCAACTTTTTTGGTAGGATGTGATGGGGGGGAGGGGTGGTGTTCCCTCACTAAATGTACAGGGCGGGGGTGAGTACCCCTTGGTTAGATTTTGCTGACGGGGGGTGGGAGCGAATATTTTAGGTCGGGGGGTACATCCTTATAAATTTAATGCTTGGCTGCGTTTCGGGATTCATGATACGAACTGGAACAGATTTTCCTTTCAATAATTATGGTTCCACATGCAAGTATAACAAAATATTCTTTTGAACAGCTCTACAGCGCTCAGGTAAGGCAGATGCTAGAGGCTGGACTTACAGAAGGGAAGCAATGCAGAGACATAAGTCATAACCTCATCCAAAATGGCTGGTGTCAACTGACAATTCATGACAGTATGATCAGAAAATTAGCTCATGTGGTTTATACTCCTAAACAGACAATGCTGCTGTCACTGACATCCTGCAACAACAAACAGACGAGATACTGTCATCCAGTGTCATATCTGTAGGGCTGCAGCAAGTATTCATGAGCACAGGAAACCAAATCCAGGTTTCCCCCACTATCCAAAAGTATGGCGTAAAAATTAAGTTAAAATTCTGTAAGCCGAAATGGTGTCAAGTGAGGAAGCAATTACCAATGCTAAAAGTTTTGATCATTCTCAGACCCAAAAAAATAACCTACAAAATCATACCAAAGAACATATAAAACCTAAAAGAACGGCAACATATAGTAAAAGCAGGAATGATGTGATAAATGCACATCCTGTATAATGTAGAAGTAATGTATGTACAGTATAGTTTCACATATCAGAATCAATATATCTACGTATAATAGCTCACTACAAAACAAACACTGAATGCTATTCTTGCTTTTCGCCTTTTTTCTTAAAAGGAAAAATCATCTTTGGATTTCTTTCAACTAGCGAAAACGGGTAGTAATGTAGGTCTTTCATAAAAGCGAAGTGGCATAGAGCAAACTTTTGAAAAGTGGAAGATACCTGTAACATCTAACAGGTATGTTTCATGATAGGCTTGTGACTACAGAAATGCCACAGCCTCTGGCTCTTTGGGTTGTATGGGGCACCATGTGTTGGGGGATAAAGTTTAAAAATGACGTTGATGCATCATCACAGTTTTCAGGGGGTCTTGGGAGGAGCCTTTCTCATGCACGGATTAGATACTGGAAACCACTGGTGGAGTATCTATGATATTACTGAGGAAATTGGTAACCATGTCCAAGTTCATGACAGCTTGCTAACCAGCCCAAACGTTCCTTGGTGTAGCTGGACACTACAGGACATTTGCAGTGCCTCCCCTATTTTGTTGTCACTTACTCTGGCTAAGGCTGCTTTGGCTGAATATGGCCCTGTTGGGGACTTTCCATCATGTGTATTATTCCAGAATGACCACCTGGCACTGCCAGTTAGGCTCCCTTAATCTGTGGTCACAGGAGGGAGGATTAGGCTAGTGCTTATTTCAGGGCACCATGAAAAGAAGTGAGCTAGTGTATGCTGAAGACAAGGAGTCTGTGTGCATTGTATAATTGTAGGCTATATAGTGAGGCAAGACACCAAGAGGATGTGAGGCGTGCCAGATGAGTGCATATGCAGAGTAAATAATGTTATGCAAATGTATGAAAGATAACATTTTTGTATTAAGGTTCAGTGTCTGTGGGCAGTGGTGGCTTAATGGTTAGGGAAGCGCCCTTGTAATTGAAAAATTGCTGGTTTGATTCCCTGACCAACAAAGCCCCACTGAGGTACCCCGAGCAAAGTACGGTCCCCAAGTACTGTTCCCCGGGTGATAAATTAGCTGCCCCCTGCTATATCGCAACGTCACATATGGGTTAAATGCCGAGGACACATTTCGTGCTCATGCTCATACAAGATATCTTATGGCAAATCTATATTATTCCAGTACAAACCTAAAATTAACTACTTCAAAAGCATTGGGGTAGTATGGAAACACTACAAATTATTTTCAAGGTAATGAAATTACATACATACATACATACATACATGTAAATGCGTGTGCAGACTTGTCTCGATTTGAAAATCCTGACTGAAGCTGGAAACCTTGTGATGACCCAGCACTATGTAAGTGGAATAGACTAATGAAACAACAAACAAACATATTTAAAATTATTTATTTGCAAAAATCCTAAACTATACATTACAAAATAAAACTATCAGTAACACTTTCTATGAAAGCCATGTCTATAAGAATCTATAAACACATTCGTAACACATTATAATACATTCATAAAACATTATGAACATGGTTATAAATATTTATAAAAAGACATACATTAGAGCCATGTTTCTTGTGCATTATGTATGTTTTATGTAGCTCTGATCTATAATGAACCGTAGATACCTTCATAATGCAGTACAAAGCATCTGTAATTCTTATACTGACCATTGTAATGCATTACGAAGGTATCGATTGTACATTATAATTGAGAGCTTCATTGGAGTTTATAAAGTATTATAATAAACATTATAATGTCTTATGACTGTCAATAGAAGATGCCGCAATGCTTTATTCAATCTTATACTGATCATTATAATGGATTATAGATGACAGCTTCAGATAAAATGTTACCAAACTATCTATAATGAAATATTTTATCATTCCAACAATGTGAAACTTAAATACATTTATAGGAAAAAAAACATGAATCCATCGTCATTTTTGTATCTGCACAAAATTAAATTAAAAAACGTAAACTCCATAAAATTAAAAACATTTACAAAACAAATAAAATAACTTAAAGTTAACTTAAGAAATACAATTATTTTATTTAAAAATAATGTTTTCACATACAGCCCAGAGTCAAGACTGGCTCAGTCAGCTTTGAAATCCTCTATTTATTGTTGCTTTTTAATAGTATTCAGCACTTCTTTAAATGCAACATCCCATTAGTAAGTTTATTTCATTTTTATCAGAAGAACAGCCATAATTCTGTGAGCCAGTGTGGCCCAACATGCACTGTCTGAAGCAGTGAATCTGCTGGCTTCAGTAGAGATCCAGCTCATGCTGAATGACAGTCTCACAGCAGCAGCCTTTAATGGAAACATTCCCAGGTTTAAGCAGCTTCAGTGGAGTAAGGGCTCCGGGTCTCTGTGGAGTAAGGGCTCCGGGTATCTGTGGAGTAAGGGCTCCGGGTCTCTGTGGTGCCTGTTACACCTGTGTAGCAAAATATATGTCATAACATGGAACAGAGTTCAACAAAAAACACTGAGCTGAAAGAGACATTTACAACCATCTAATATGTGTATCACTATCGCTAACTAAATAGCACGTAGTTTAAGTGTAGTCACATTTTTCTTCGGTTGCTCTTAATGGGCTAATTTGATTTGATTTTAACTAACGTGTGCATGTTTTTAATCACAATACAGTTCTAGCTGGCAGCATAATGATAATCATGCTCAGAGGTGGACATTTCAGGTTCAAAGTGTAGAAATCCAGACCAAGATTTTATTTCAAAGGGCACCTCCACACCAGCTTTTGGAGGTAATCATCATAGTGCAAAGTCCTGTGAATGTAGTTTGCTAGAAACTAAATGGCTCCATGTCTGTCTGTATATGTCACAGATCATGGAAAACTTGACAAGAGAAACAAGAAAACTGTTGTGACCTTGAACACGGTAAGTATGGAAGATGGATGGTTGAATGGTTTTTGTTCATGTATATTTTTATGATTTAACTATTTGCTTGGTCCTGGGTGGCATGATGTTGCCATGGTACCCACTGCTGCCTCACACCTCCAGGGTTGCCAGTTTGAATCTCCATCCTACTTTTTCCCAAAATGTGCGCCATGTAATGGACTGCATCACATCCAGGGTGTCCCCTGCCCTGTGATGGATTGTCAACCCATCCAGGGTGTCCCCTGCCCTGTGCCCTGTGATGGACTGCATCACATCCAGCGTGTCCCCTGCTCTGTGATGGATTGTCAACCCATCCAGCGTGTCCCCTGCTCTGTGATGGATTGTCAACCCATCCAGGGTGTCCCCTGCCCTGTGATGGATTGTCAACCCATCCAGGGTGTCCCCTGCCCTGTGCCCTGTGATGGAC
>JABJVO010000042.1:16801780-16819014 GCA_026770805.1 Boulengeromyrus knoepffleri | reverse complement strand
CTGCCCTGTGCCCTGTGATGGACTGGTATCCCATCCAGGGTGTCTCTGCCCTGTGCCCTGTGATGGACTGGTATCCCATCCAGGGTGTCTCTGCCCTGTGCCCTATTCTGAATGAAACTCCTGACTAACCTTGCAACCCTGTATAATCAGCTGGGAGCTGGATGGTTGTATATCTGTTTAGTCATAATCATAATGTTACATTATTGATTTTAACTGGTCATAGACATGATTATTGTCAATAGATAGAAGTGGTGCCTTTTCACGGGCCTGCACCTGTGCTGAAGCTCTCCAGCCGCTGGGCCCCTCCGACGTGATGCACACTGACGAGATCTCACACCCAGGGGGCTCCTTCTCTGAAGCAGCACTGAAACACAAGTGACATGAATCCTCATTAGGCACTGCATTCGATGAGTCACAACAGCATCTAACAGTCGCAAACTCCATTTACCTCTTCAAACTCTTCCTCTGTTTTGCATCTATATCACAGTCTACAGATGCACATTTCAGGCTCTTCTCCACCTCCACTCTCATCTTGTCCCCAGACTTTGAATTGTACACCAGATTGTAATCCACTTGTAGGCAATGGACCTGCTTCCCATTATCACCATATAAATCCATCTTCACGTTTGTGTTTTTGACATGGGGAGCCCCTCTGGTGCTGGTAGAAAGCTCCTCACCTCTGAGAGAGCTGGTCATCAGATTGTTCATGGTCTTGCCGCTGTAGTTCTTGCTCAACTGACTCCTGGGATGAACCTTCACATATTTGCGAACCACCAGCACTGCAAATCCTGTCAGTGGTAGCAGTAGCAGCATAACTCCAGAGCAGATGGCCTTCCAGGGGATGCCCTCCTTGTCAGCTTCTTCCAGCAGCTTCTTGGCTCCTTTGATACCAAGCTGTTCCATGAATAGGAACTGACAGTTGCGTCCAGCATAACCATGCATGCAGGTGCAGACGTAATGACCGTCCCTCTCGTGACACGTGCCACCGTTTTGGCAGAGGTTATACTTGCATTTGCTGACAGATATGTTGCAGTTGTTGCCTTCATATCCAGGAAGGCAACTACAAGAGTAGCCATTAATTTCATCATGGCACGTCCCGCCATTCTGGCAAGGGTAGTTGGAGCACTCATTGACGTTTTCTTCACAGTGCAGTCCAGTGAAACCTTCTGTGCACTGGCATAAGTAGGAATTAACAAGGTCCACGCAAAGAGCACCTGGGACAAAATTCCGAAACACAATCATTGTTTATGAAATAGGTTTTACTGAAGAATCATTGATACAATTGGACCAGCTAACATTTAGGCTGACAGACAACTCTTACCATTTACGCAAGGGCTGGAGGCACAGTGATTGATCTTCTTGTCGCAGTTGAAACCGGCGTAGCCCCCGAGGCACTGACAGTAGTACCCACCATCTGGGTTATCGGCACAGTGGCCACCATTGAAGCAAGTATCATCGGTGCAGGTCGTCGTTCTTAACTCACAGTTACTCCCATGATAACCTGGAGCACAGCTACAGTTATAACTGTCTTCAGTATTCTGTCAGGGTAGACAAAGTACATCATACAGTAACCAACAGTACATTCATATAATGATAAATTACAAGAAGCTACTTAACACACATTGGTACAGCTTAAAGGGAACATGAAACACTAGATGGGTCACCACTCTAAAAATACTTATACACTAATCCTTTAACACTGTTGGTGAAACTGGATTAAGAATAATAATTAAGTTTGTACATTTTGTACACATCTGAAAATCTAAATTTTAAATCACCCCTGATCCTTTTGTGATTTGAATATACAACAACAGGCTATACCCCCTGATCAAAAGTAGGTTTATTCAGAAAACATTTCTTTAAAAATTTTTAAATTATGTCTGAATGTCATTACAGAGAACCTACAACAGAAAAGTAAATCAGTGTAATCGGAATCACTCACAGTGCATGTTCCACCATTCTTACAAGGCCCATCGACACATTTATCAATCTCAATATCGCAGACAGTCCCGGAAAAGCCGGCTTTGCAGGAACATGTGTAGCTCCCTTGCCCTGTGTTGGTGCACGTGGCCCCATTCATGCAGGGCTTGTGGTGGGTACAGTAGTTGAGATCTGGAACATGCAGTTAAAATGTTAAACCAGCCTGCTTCCTGTATCCATGATTCTGAAGGCCCTTTATTGGGAAAAATAACCAAATAGAGGGAATGCTCAGAATGATGACATCACAGCATCTGTGTTTGTCACAAGTTAAAGGTATGGCTTAATCTGGTTTCCAGACTGTTTAACCAGTACAGAATTATGGGTAACCTGCCGCTAATCCTAAAATGCATAGATCTCCCTGGAAGGGACACCAGTTCATTGCAGGGCATTCCGGCATTTACAATTCCACACTGTTCACCAGTTCACCCAACTGCATGGTTTTGGACTGTGGGGTGAACTATGGAAAGAACCTGCACACTTCACACAGACACTGGCTGTTATGGACCCAAGGCAAATGGAACCAACCTTGGTTGCAGAAGAGGCCGCCCCAGCCTTCCTGGCAGTTGCACTGCCAGGGCTGGTGGCAGGTGCCGTGCAGACAGCCTGGGTAGCGTATGCACTCGTCACAGTACCGGCCCGTGAAACCGACCCTGCACCTGCCGAGTGACCACAGTATGTATGTCATATTAGCTAGACCAAGAGATTTATTTAGCTAATTTATTTAATCATGTTACTGTAGTACAGTGTCTCCCAAGCCGGTAATCAGGGACCCACAGATAGTCAATGTTTTTGCTCCCTCCCAGCTCCCTGCCAGACAGTCCACATCTCTGCAAAAACGTGGACTGTCTGTGGGTCCCTGAGGATTTCCCGATTTGGAAATATTGCTGTAGTACAAAGAAATCAAGAGGCTTCTCCTGATTTTGGAAGGACAGGAAGAAGGTTTCAAGCCAGTGGAGACCCTCGACTCTACGCAACAGCAGCCTGACTTACTTGCATTCACCGGGCTTCTCACAAAAGCCGTGTTCCTCGTCGCATCCTGGAAGACAGATCGCTGCAAACAAACCGACAGCTGTCTCAGCATAACTGCAACCTCAAACACTAAACGGGTCAGTAAATGCCGGATTATTTAAATAAGTTCAGTGCCGCTACCTGTTAAATAGGAAACCTGCCCCTCTAATCAGATGGGAATTAAAAAGAAACTCTCTGCTTAACAAAGTTCCCCACACAAAGGATGCACACACAAAAGGCCATTTTGCTCTCTCTGCGGGTCAGAAGTCCCTGATCCATTCTTTGGTAAACTCCTCCCCTCGGTATGCCTGAGTCAGGGCAGATAAGAGTGCACAGACAGCTGGTCTGCATGCTGTTACTGCAGGACAGCTGCTTCATTGTCTGCTTTCACTCAGCAGCTGCCTGCTGCCAACAAAAGTAATCCAATCAGCAGCAGGCCCCAGTCTGACTGGTCCAATCAGACGGCACAGAGCATGTCTGTGACTATTCACAAAACTTCTCAAGATTCAAATTAATCTCTTGGCACTGATAATAGTAAAGTTGTTTTTTTTTTGTAAAATTCTTTTTCATTCAAAATTTTATTGATCACGCATTAATCTATAATAATAAAATAATGCATAATCAGATTTGCATCAGTGACTGTCTGTGTCAAGATGGATTTAAACATGATGAAGAGACCCTACCTTCTGTACAGTACTGCCCTCTCCAGCCTGGGCTGCAAAGCACATCGCCACGGTCTCCACAGGTGAAGTGGCCAAAGGCGTCGTCCCGGGAGCGACAGAACATGGAACATCCCTCTCCATAATAGTGCTCGTCACACACAAAGCGGTATGAGTATCCGAGCTCCGTTCCAGCAGCAGTGTGTACGTCCTGGGTCCACTCTTCTCCCGCAGCTAGATGCCTCTGAATAATCATGCGGCTGATCAGGTGCTCCAGGCTTTCTGGAGGAGTGTGAATACAGGATCATTGGTGTGAAATGCCTCTACGCCCGCCTGCCTCCATATGCTCGAATACAGAGGCATTGGTGTGGAATGCCTCTACGCCGGCCTGCCTCCATATGCTCGAATACAGAGGCATTGGTGTGGAATGCCTCTATGCCGGCCTGCCTCCATATGCTCAAATACAGAGGCATTGGTGTGAAATGCCTCTACGCCGGCATGCCTCCATATGCTCGAAAACAGAGGCGTTGGTGTGAAATGCCTCTTCGCTGACCTGCCTCCATATGCTCGACAGTGGATGATAAAGGCATTAAGCATTGTTTATTATGTTCACCCTACCTGTCGCAGGATCATCAGTAGAACCGGTGTGGAAAGCGTCGATGATCAAGGAGAAGGTCCCCTGAATCAGCACAGAGAAGAAAAATCCGTCAATGATTCTCATCGAAAATGGGATACACCAAGAAAGCATGACCGTTTATCTTTGATGCTTGTTCAGGACACAGTGTTGTTTTATAGCTGGTGAATCTTCACAATCTCTGATAACAAATATACTTTATTGGCTTGTGTTTAGCTGCAACAGGTTATGAAGAAAATATGTCAACGGTAAATTTAGGTTTACAGATTGAACTTTGAGCTGCCAGGATACTCACAGGCCACGTGAAGCTAACGGGGAAGCGTATGGGGTTGGTGAAGGAGTGATCGGGAGCCGACTGAGGGAACTGAAAGGAGTTGGAGCCGAGCACGGGGGTGATGGTGCTGCCGTAGGTGCAGGGGGGCTCTGGAGACACGCTGCTCTGGTAGTGCTTCAGGCAGATGCGAAACAGCGTCTTACATTCGCAGGGCTGAATCACGGAGACCACGGCTCCGCGGCAGCATCTCGTGTGGCTCCTTTTATTCAGAAACTCCTGCAACATCAGCTCAAAGCCACCTGAGGAAAGGCACTGTCAAGAAAGAGAAGAAAGAGCTATTATCTTGATTTACAATGGGATGGCCCAGCACGTACCTGTGTTACCTGACTGTACAACACACAGCACGGTTAATATTATACTTCAGGAAACTGTATGGTAGTGTCATATTACCTGGGATATTAAGACATTTACAATGAATACTTTCAAAAATTGTGTCCTGGTTTTCATTATGGATAACATCTGCAATAAATATTCAAAAACTACAGCAAGAGAAACTTTCTAGATGCGAGCTAAACTGTAATACGACAAGAACTAATGTTTTTCCTTGAGAGTCTCCACATTTGTTCATCCACATCCGTTTTCCAAATCATGAGTAAGAATTAATCCCAGCGCCCATCAAAGGTCAACGAGATGAAAAGTCCTCGTGGAAAGCTGAAGGTTTAATTCCATGAAATTCCATGTCAAGGTGATAATCCCAGTCCTGGAATTAAATATTGCAGAAAAGGAGCAGCCTGATATCCCGTGAATGAAAAGGACTTTTTTCACCCCTGAATCTGCGTGTGTGCTCGAACAGGCTTCCTGCCACTGGTTATATACATACCGCTGGCTGCTATGTTAATGACATGCTAATGACTGCCCCCCCCACAATCCAGCACTGGTTAATACAAAGGGACACGGAAAATCTCACACTCCTTCACAGATCTCAGTGGTCACTGAGCTGTAAAATGTCCCTCCCCGGGACACAAATCAGCAAATCTTTCAGTAGAGTTATATATTCCATACTTTCATCCTGCACTGGAATTTTGACATACTTCTTTATTTATTACAAACATGCATATTGTTATAAGCTGCTTCAAATCATTCCCCAGCAGCAAAATGTCACCATTTTCTAAATAGTATTTTTATGACATCCTCTTATTGTCAGAACAGACTTTGACTCTTCTTGAGAATTGCACAAAGACAGGAGAGACTTGGCCAGCCTGATGTTAAAGTAAATAATTGTGCATTTTGTTATTGCACGCTTAAATGGGGCTGTGTAGACATGGCTGGGGGTGTCACTCGCCTGCTTGTCATTAAGGCATTTCAGCATTGTGTGATGCAGGACTCAGCCTGTCCTTTGCTCTCTCAGCTGTATGGTAATTCATACAGCACCTGCTCCCCGCACAATGTCGGCAGAGGGGAGCTGCTTCACACCAGCACACCCTGTGGCCTCCCCAACAATGTCCCCCCAGCCCAGGAAACATGTACATCATGTCTCCTCAAAGAGGTGGCTATCATTCTCAGCCTCTCTCCACCTTCTCTTCTCAGTGGTCTGCCAGGACCTGCGCTGGCAGGGAAACGCCGGCTAACCATGATATCCAAATAACTCTGCATAGACTGGCCTGCTTTTGAAGAGAAACAAATTAATTCGTGTTTGCATAAGAAAAAAAGCAGCTGGTGGCCCCTGTAATATATATTATTTATATAGAATTATTTTCTACTTCACTGATTCTCTTTCACTTCATCCAGTGACTTACTGCTGTTTTATAGTAAACCTGATGCCTGCATGACTGTGGCTTTTATATTAGTGTCAGTTGAATTGTTATTAAACAGCCAAGTTAAACAGTAAATTAGTGGGTGTTGATTTCGGAGGTTATCTGTCCCATATTTTGTGGTCATGTAACTATATATTTAGTTGCCTATTTTACATTTATTTACAAGCTAACAGGATAACACGCGCCTTTTAGTTATTTAGCTAACAGGATAACACGCGCCTTTTAGTTATTTAGCTAACAGGATAACATACGCCTTTTAGTTATTTAACTAACAGGATAACATGCGCCTTTTAGTTATTTAGCTAACAGGATAACATGCGCCTTTTAGTTATTTAGCTAACAGGATAACATGCGCCTTTTAGTTATTTAGCGTTTTCTGCTTCATAAGTGAAATGGTGGAGAAATTGGGGCCAGGTCTTCTAAAACCTCCAGTTCATTCTGCAATCATTTGTTAGAATTTCACTAATGGAAGAACATATCCAGAAATAAACTCATTATATATCACTGCGAAATTCATGTTGGATTATCTGGTGAAGTTCTGAAAAGCACAATGACATTGATGATGATGATGATGACGATGATGAAACTTCCTCTGTGGCGCTTTGCAGTTACATACACTGTCTTCTCCATGACGGAAGTGATCAGGAGATGGTAAAAGTACACTCTTCTTTTTTTATGTCTCGTTATGATAGATTATGTTCTAATTATGTCTTAAAATGTTACCAAGTATTTTCCAGGGAAGCTTGTGATATTACTTGTTACAAACAGCTGCATTACAGGTGTAGTACATAATATATTGGTGTATAATATTGCATTACATGGTGTATATATCAAGGTATTATTTTATTTTTGGATTTTAGCAATATTTCATTTTGTACATGTTTAAAAAGAGGCTTTCTTCTTTCTTCTTTCTTTCAAAATAAGGTTGATAGAGCTTTTTAACTGTTCCCAGGTACAGGATGAAGAGCAGATTTTGGACTTTATACAGTAAATCAACCACTGACATGCTCCTTAGAGGAGGTAATGAGTGCAAACAGTGATTGCTGTGAGAAAGTGTCATGCGTACCATATGACACCCTGCCCCCAATTCAATGGCTGACATCCACACTTCCCTGTAGGTCATACCTGTTCAGGGTTCACAAGTGGATGCTGAAAATTGGAAGTTTATCAGGAGAAATGTTAAATCTGAAGTACAGTGGAAGGAGGAGTGGAAAACCTGGAGAAACCCAGGGAAATGAGGATTATTGGTAGGTTTGCCTTATTACTTTCTCCAGATTTTGCTGATATACTTAACTGTGTGGCTTATGATGGGCAAATCTGCATTCTGACCATGCCATGTTTTTTCAGAAGTTACTTTCAGAGAGATCCATGTTCCTTCTCTCTGTGAGAGGGCCATCCTCCTAATGGCAATTTAAGTTGTGAATTGAAAATGCTTTTAAAAGTATTATTATTGCTATATGCAAACATGAATATATAGAAAAAGGTGATTTTTGTCTTTATTACAGCAGGTGTTTCCGGTTACTCTTTGCTAAAGAATGCAGTTATATAAACTTACATTTTAAGTTTTTGTTCTCACTTCCTCTATTTCCCCCAAAGATTTCTGTATTTAAAATAAAGATTGTATTTGGTGCATTAAGAAAACAATCTCTGTGTCCTGATAGGCTGCTTCCCAAGGTCTCTTAGGTCAGCTCTTTGAGTCACATGAGTTTTTATGCCATTGTAACTACATACAGCTGTGTTCTTTGTTATTTCCTTTTGCTTATGTACTTCAATGAAAAAGCGGCTGATTTCTGACTCTGTGTGTCCTCCAGGGCAGCCCATCTCCAGCTTGGTTCCAGCAACAACAGAAATGTCCTCCAGGGCCACAGATTGGGGTCTGCAGGCTTACAGAACATGGCCTACAGAGGGAGTTCTGCTCCCAGCTACTTGCCAGTACATGCCAGTACCTGATCTTCACTTACCAGTTGATGGGTACTGGATGCAAGGTAACTTCACAATGTTACTTTGTAGTGCTCACTCTCAAATGCCTGTTCCTCAAGAAACCACATTGTTCTTGTCAGTGAAATGGTTGTGAGCCCCCAAGTCTAACCCCTGCAACTTGGCTTAGAGTCTTTTGTTGACGCCTCACCTGAAGCAGTCACTGTCTTGCAGCAAACCTGCAGAGGGGGGCATTGGGGGAGGGGGGTGCAATCATCTTTAATGAAACCTTACACAGCAGCAACAACTGATTTCACATCTATGAAGTAAAATGTTGTTTCCATATCGTTCATAGACAATGACAAAATGGCAATATTCAACAGTTAAACTTACAAACAAGATTGCAGACTCATTGGCTACAGTGTCACCTAATAAATAACATTAAGGGTCACAGACTCATTGGCTATAATGTCCCCTTATACAACAACATTAAGGATCACAGACTCATTGGCTATAATGTCCCCTTATACAACAACATTAAGGGTCACAGACTCATTGGCTAGAGTGTCACCATTTATAATAACAATATAATAAGGACTTGCTTAACAGCAAAATATAAATTACACAGCTATTCACTCTGTAACAAGTTTTATTCATAATACACAACAGAGTCAAATGCAATCTATCAAACTACTGAATGACTCTCTAGCAGCAGAGAAGGGGAAAAATGTATTTTGATACAAAAAACAAAATATCCTATTTGTAAGTATAATGAAATAAACTAAAAAAAATACACCGACCAAGCAATAAACATTATATGATTATGTTTGTTTTTACCATATAGTATTTGTTATTAATGTATATTAAAGCCATTAAGGAATCTTAGGATGTTACAGTATACTTACATGCTGCTTATGAATGTTCTATGAAGGCAATGTACATGCGTTATGAAGGTGCACTGAATGTTCTATCAATGAATAATGAATGCATTATGAAGGTACAATTAATGTAAAGCATTACCAAGTAGTTTAGTACAAATTACATATTATTTTTTATGAAGTAAGTGAAATACAATTTGTATTTAAATGTGTCAGAAATACTGCCCGTTCCTGTCTAGCAGTACTGACAGATCACGTCCTTAAAGTGACTGACACATTCCTATACTTATTCCTGACTCCAAATATTGGCTCTAATCATACTGCAGACTCAGTCTTGTCTTTCAAAAATTCTTGCAATCTTTGCTGCCCTCCAACAGCAAACCTATTTAGATTCCTATAACAAACTGCTTCAGTGTGGCCTTGATCCAGGCCACAGTGCCAACGATCCTTTATTTAAAGGGGCAAATGATGTGGTGTTATCCTCTGATGCAGGAAATGCAGCAGTGCCCACATCGCTTTTCATGCCATTGATCACTTCCTTTTCTTGTGTGGGGCTGAAATCTGCCTCAGCCTGTCTGGACATATCCTAAAGTGATTTACATTTTATTTACATAATTGATGTCATTGAATGTGGAAATTTAATAACTGTACTACATGTTCAAGGGTGAACTGCCAATCTGTTGACTATTAAAGGCTGGCATTTTGCAGGGTTGAATTGACAGCTGCCACTCCATTCCAACCTTACTTCTAACAAATCCTATGCACATTTCTGGCCTATCTAAGGCTAGCAGGTCCGGGGGGTTGGGCAGCCAGATGGTTAGAGGGTTTTTATTCTTTAACTACCACAGAAGGTTATGTGTCCCTTCCTACAAGGTCTCTGGATTTCCCTTTATTCTTGTACAACATTAACCGCTATGTCAACCTGCAATGCTGCTCCTGTTTAATCTCAGTCAAGTTTTTAAGGGAAACAGCATTGAGAAGGGTGTGCCACTTCAATTCAATTCAACTTATTTTATATAGCGCCTTTCACAACAGAGTCGCTCAAGGCACTTGACATGAGTGTGTGGTTATACATTATTACATCATTTAAACAGAATAATACATGAAATAGGGAAAAGGGGAAGAACGAATAAAAAAAAATAAAATGAAAGAATAAAAGAAAGCCAGGTGACAATAGAGAAGAGGAACCAATACCTCCCAACTAGTGGGGTAACCCCACCCTGGGCATGCTAACAAGATACAAAATGTCAAAATGAATTTTCATTAAAAAAATAAAAGACAGAATGTTCTAGATTTGTGGTTCATGCTGGTTTATAGCCTGTTAAGCTCTGTATGCTTTGAGAAACTGCAAATCCAGCAACTTTCTCCCCCAGAGAGGTATCAGGGAAGGATATTTATCCCATCTATTGTTTGGCTGTTTTAATAGAGCTGCTAGCTAGTTATGTACCATCGCTGAATAGGCTAATCCCCGGTGAAAGGGATTACTATTATAGACAGGTCATGATTGCCCTAGAATGGCCATACCGTGAACACCTAATCAGCATAATTTCTCTGCTCAGATCTGTTTAAATGAATCAAAATAAATCTGAAACATTAGCATTGGTTTCTACTTTGTTAGTCATCATCTGGTGACCATCTTGATTAGCGGAAAAAGGAGACATTCATTTTTATTTATTTGCAGGGGCAAAAGTTTTAACATTAGTTTTAACATTAACATTAACATGAGTTTTAACATTATCATAATTCTTGTTAAAGCAAGTACAAATATGCAGCAGCAGCCCTAATAAATTTTAATATCTATCGTGTAAGCAGAAATACGTTTCATTACTGTAATTAAGCAAGACCTGATCAGCTGATAATCTAGCTGATCAGCTGATAAATACAAGTACAACTTGCAGGTTACATAAATTGTATTTGGTCATATGTCAGATTAATTACCTGTGAGTTGGACTGACTCTGAAACCATCAACAATTCTAAGATTTTGTGCACATTGTGTTTACAATAAGATGTTTCACAAACAGCCCCAGGGAATTCTGCTCATCCATTCACCAGATTCGTACGAAACTGACAAGACACGGTGGTCCACCAAGGGTTCAGCACCTCTTACGGGGAAAGCGTCCAGCACTCGGAAGGCCGGCCGAGCACTGTCCTTCAGAGATGCACGGCACAGAGATTAACGCCAGACGTGAAAAGGCTCCTGTGAGAAGCACGGGGCAGGGGACAGTGGGAAGGTAAAGTGAGCAGATGCTCAACCCCTATTGTCTGTTCATCACAAAAAGCCCCATGAACACATTGTCTGATGAAGAATGAACAACATGGTACTGCTAATCTCTGTTGGAGGACCCTAAGCCAAGTGGTCAGCTCCGCACTCGTTTTCTTTTTCCGATTCAGCATGTGATTTCCTGTTTTGTGATGGTAGGTTGGGGTTTCCCCCCAAGAATGCGAATCCTTAATGGGAAAATTGTCAGGGTCTGTACAGTCCTACCCTGCCCTTCATGTCTCCTCCCCGTTTGGCCAGCAGGTGTCGCTGGCCATCCTGTTCGTCACCCCGTCTCTTGTCCTCCAAGTCCCTAGTGTGTTTGCCCAGCTCCCTGGATTGCTGTGCAGATCTATGCACTAAGTGTGTAGCTGTAAACCCTCTGGTCACGAATTTGAGGGCAGCTTCCCCTGTTTATTAGTATTTGTTGGATTTTACTCCCCAGTGTTTATTTTCTATTTTAGTTTTCTTGTTCCTAGTTTGAGTTTGCTTTCTGTTTTGGTTTTTGCTTTGTGCCTTTGTGGTTATCTATTACTTGTCTTTTATTATATTCATTTTACTATATTCCTAGTCTTAGATTCTGTCTCCTAGTTTCCCTGTTAGACTCTTAGTTTAATAATTAAGTTGATTAGATTCACCTGTGTCCTATTTTACTGTGCCTCATGATTGTTGATTGTTCTACCTGATTGCTTGTTGTCCTGTGCCCTCTCTGATTGGTTGATTTTTTCATGTTTAGCTCTTGCTTTTTCATTACCTAGTTCAGTTTGTGTATTTAAGTTCTTACCTGTATTCATTTCATCAGTGGGTTATTGTGTTAAAATGTGTGTTTCTTACCTTGTTCTCTATGCTGCATTGCCCCTCATTTGTGTTATCCTATGGCAGGGCTATTCAACTCACGGTCCTCAAGGGCTGAGCCAGGTGTGAAGCCTCTGACCAATCAGAATCAGTAATTTTTAAAGTACCTGGGAGAACTGAAAACAAGGCCTGGATTTGGAATCGAGGGCCTGAATTGAATAGCTCTGTCCTATGGTATCTTGTAGTTAGCTGATGATGTCCCTATTTTGCTTTTTTGACCCCATGTGGTCCCTTTATTTAGTACTTCCCTCTTTTGTTCAGATTCCTTAATAAACCCATTTGTTGTGTTGCAGCTGCAAAGAGGATCGTCGCCTTTACACTTATACCATACCCTGCCATCGTAACTGAAGAAAGACATATCAGATGTTGAAACTGAGAAATTTTGTTTCATGACAAAACTTCTTCTGCATTTGCACTTCTGAAGAGATAAACATTTGGTAACACTTTACTTAAGGCCATGTTTTAGTCACTCATAAACACATTCGTAATGCATTACCATGCATTCATAAAGCATTATAAACACGGCTATAAATATTTATCATGAAGCATAACACATAGCCATGTGTATTATGCATAATGAATGCTTAATTAAGCTTTCATCTATAATGCACTCTAGCTACCTTTATAATGCATTATAATGTTAGTACAAGCATTACGGATGTTTTATACTTCATTATAAAAGTATAGTGCATTATAGATGAGAGCGTCGTAAGGCAGTTTTAATGCATAATAAACATGCCTATAATTTCATGCCTTTCTCTAAATATTTATAGCCATGTTTATAATGCTTTATGAATGCATTATGCATTATGTGTTTATAAATTACTAAAAACATGACCTTAAGTAAAGTGTTACTGACACTACTGATTGAACAGTACATGTTGCTACATCCTTAAATGCACTATAAAAAGTTACGCTGCTAAAAAAGATTTCATATGCTGTTACTCCCACCAAATGCACCATAGATCACCATGGATACAGGATATTTGTGTATTGTTTTTATTGTGTGTGTTGTTTTTTAATACTCCCTTAGTTTTTCTCTTAAAGAGGAGAGGGACCATCCAGCTTATCAGCGACCTTGAACTGTTCAACGGTTAAAATCCTATATCAGGCAAGATATAAGAATAGGACAACATTTCACTTTCAAAACTCTAGCAATTGGTGTCTTCTGTTTTGTTAAATTTTCTACCTTTTTATTCCTGTCCTTGGTTTGCTCTGCTTGTGTGCTGTTTGTATTCATTCTTAGTTTTTCCTAATGTAGTCAGCCCTCTGTTATGTTCCGTAGTTTCTAGAGCAGTGTTTCTGCTTGTTAATTATAATCCACCCCACCTGTTTCCTGTTAATCTGTGTTCTATTTTGATTGGTTGATTTGATTATGAGGTACACCTGTCCTTTCTTTGCCCTGATTCCTTGTGTGTATTTAAGTGATTGCTATCACTGAGTTTGTTAGTCAGTCATTGTATTATGTTCTTGTGCTTATGCTATGTTCCCTTGTCTGTTCTTGATCTGTGCTTGTTGCCTGCTTCCCTGAATTTGTTTCCTTTAGGTATCTTGTCATTTAATCCTGGTTAGTTCTGTTTCCTTGGATGTTATTTTAGTGTCTTTGTTCTGTAGTTTTTTTTTTCCCCTTCGCTGTCTGTTTTGCCCTCTTGTGGTATTGTTTACCCCAGTATGACCAATTTCTTTAACGAACCCCTTACTTAGAGTTGCAAAGTGCTTCATTGCCTTCTCTTGCCTGTGCCGTCTCTCGAGTCTGACATGCAATAAATCGTGTGTGTGTGAGGGTTTAAGTCAGTAAAAAAATGCAATATTTAAGAAAATTGAACTATTCTGCGTTGCTTCAGTCCTGATATTGCTAGGTATGAGAACCTTTACTATACTGTGAAGGTTATATCTAAACCTGCCAGCTGTTGGGCATTTGACTTCATTTTTCTAGTTTATATATGCACACAGCACAGGCAATAATAGGAACAGCCCATAGAGGGTCCTCCCTCAGGCACCGCCATGCTGGAGACATACTCTCCTTCAGTTCTCTTCATTAGTTGTTTGGTTCTATTGTTATTCTATAATTATGTGGATTATGAGGTTTTACATTCACTGTGTTTAAATGACCTGTGCAAGCCCTGATATATTATGCTAGCGATCCATGGACAGCTGGTTATCACGGGCTAACAAAGGTCTAGCTGAGAAAGAGCGTGATCTGTGAGAGAGCCGCCAGCTTTCTATGAACAAATGGCTAGCGCTGAAAGCTGCCATATGCAGGATACCTAATGAAGTAGAACCCTGTTTTGACATTTTCCAGAATTCATAGCTAATGAATTTAAAAAGGTCAACGTATACGTTTTCCCTGTATTTGGTTTTTCAGTGATGTAATGGCATCCCTTCTAGAACGACCCCCTGCCTTGCTCCTTTGTACTTTCTATAGTAGGCATCAGCTTCACTATAAACCTGTACTGGAGAAGCAGCTGGTGGTAAATATGGATTGATTTGATTTTGTTTCATATTTAAGATGATCAGTTACGATGCAGGAGAGAGGCCACTTGTCAGGATTCAGCACAAAGGTCATGGAATCCCTCGACCCCCTCATTGATGGCGACCTGCATCTGCTCATTAGGGAGGATGCTGCAGCAAAGGAAGGAGAGGCATGGTACAAACACCAGTCTGTGTAGAAGGGGGTCAGAGATGAAAGCCACACAGTGGAAAGACTTAGGAATGACCTAAGACTCCAAAGAAATGACAGCCTCACAGACACCCGCCACTAGATTACCCCATAAAACACCCGCACTTTTATTCATGCATTGCCAGATATCTATTAAACACCTGCCTCACCAGGCTGATTCGCCTGATATAACCTGTGAGCAGACAATGCTGGACCGGCAGCGATGCTGAATGTTCGTGTTTCTTGTGCCAATGCACCAGGCAACTGTGTACATTCAGGTCAGGCCTGGGGTAGAAGTCATGTTTATGACGTGTTACGGAAGTCGTAGTAAAAATAACCATGCATTATGCACTGGCATTACACAAGGCAGGGTTTTTATCATTAATGAAAAGATTTTTTTAAACATAAACAAAATAGAACAGCACACGGCGCCATATACTGACATTTTGTAGGAGCTAGCAAAGTCCTACAACTGAACCCAGACATAAAAACAACCCCCGCTCCTCATAGACCATACGCGTAATTGAAAGATTACAGGTTCGAATCCCCGACCAGCAAGGCACCACTGAGGCACCCTGAGCAAGGTCCCGCCCCCAAGCTCCGCTCCCTGGGCGCTGAATTAGCTGCCCCCTGCTATGTCACATTGTCACATATGGGTTAAATGCAGAGGACACATTTTGTTGTTGTGCACTGTGTGCTGTGGTGTGTCATCGATGACAATTAATCACTAAAATAAAAAAAATAAATACAGGCCCCTCTCCTCCCATGCCGTACGCACGGTGACCACGCCGTGGAACCCGGGTGTGAATACAGCCCCCTCTCTTCCCACACCATACCCGCGGTGACCCGACCACCGAACCCGGGTGTGAATACAGCCCCCTCTATTCTCACACCGTACCCGCGGTGACCAGGCCACCAAACCCAGGTGTGAATACAGCCCCCTCTCTTCCCACACCGTACCCGCGGTGACCCGACCACCGAACCCGGGTGTGAATACAGCCCCCTCTCTTCTCACACCGTACCCGCGGTGACCAGGCCACCAAACCCGGGTGTGAATACAGCCCCCTCTCCTCCCATGTCTCCCAGACAGCTGCTCCTTATTTCCACTATTTGTCTTTTGCCAAACTGGGCTGCAGCCACACTGAGACTATAATTCAGAAGAGCCTTGTCCCCAGCAGGGGAATCTTACACTGCTGTGGGGGAATCCATCATTGCATTTAAAGATAGTTCATTAGACAGCAATTAAAATTCAGCAGGATTTCTGCTCCATCGATTCCCGCGCAGACGGTGCCTGTGGCTGTGGGCTGCGGGGTCATACTGTCCTGGGAAAGCTAAGCTGGTCATTTAAATGAACACATGTTGCAGCCTTCTGCTGAGTGTGTGAATGCGTGTGAGGACAGACGGCAGGGCTCTGCAGCTATGGGCTAATCCCCCTGGGGATAATGAATCTCCAGGATGCAGCACATCCCAGCGAATGGAGAGAGAACCAGGGAAGAAGGCCACGTCTGTTCTAGCCTGATCCCAATGTCCTGCATTAGAGAAGCGTAAAGTTTCTTCTTATTAATTACTACACTCAGAACTCAATAAAAAAGAGCATAATACTTTTCACAACCACTGCTGTTTTTCCTACTGGATTCACTGACATATTACAAACATTGTAATTATCAGAACTAGAAGCAGTTCATACTTTTTGATATCATCCATCTAGACCAGATTTAGTGGAGCTATCTGCTGGGAACCAAACAATGAATTAGAGTGATTCAGCAAATCATCACACACACACCCTCCCCCGCCCTCCCAAGTTGGGGTTCACACACTGTCCCATCTGGACTCTCATTTAAAATTCTGCTCGCTGGAGGGAAGCCTCTTTTTAAAGGCACACAAAGGAGGAGGCTGCTGCTTCTGCAGAGAGTGATTTTTGATCCAATAGACGATCACAACAAAGGGGAAGCATCCAGTGTCACAGCCGTTCAGACCTGTGAGGGATTCATGGGACTGAATAAAGTGCCATAATATGAATAAAGAGATACATACCACTCACAGACACACATATTGCTCACAGACACACATACTGCTCACAGACACACATACTGCTCACAGACAGTGATGGGCAGAATTTCAGTTTAATGTACACTGTTCAAGAAAATTAAAGGAACACTTTTTAATCAGAGTATAGCATCAAGTCTTAAACTTTTGGGATATTTATCTGGTCATTTAAGGTGCAGAGGGGGTTGTTAATCAGTTTCAGCTGCTTTGGTGTTAATGAAATTAACAGCAGGTGCACTAGAGGGGCAACAA
>JABJVO010000042.1:16777834-16801680 GCA_026770805.1 Boulengeromyrus knoepffleri | reverse complement strand
TTGTCAGGCATGCATACAAGCACGTGGGGGCCATACAAACTACTGAGTATGATTTTGAGTTGCTGCAATGAAATTTCTGCAAAATGGACTAGCCTGCCAAATCATTTTTTCACTTTGATTTTCGTGGTGTCGTTCAATTTAGCCCTTTGTAGGTTGATCATTTTCATTTCCATCAAATGCTGTGGCATCTGTTGGTTCCTAACACATTACCCAGCCCATATCAGTCTAGATATCCAGCATGATTTTTTTCCCATTGAGATCTGAAGTGTTCCAAAAATTTTTTTGAGCAGTGTATTTAAAATATGCATTTCATTACTTTTGAGTATTTTGTAATTTATATTTTGATAGATGGAAAAAAATTTGCTGTAATTTGTAAGAAAATACTTTGAGAGATTGTAGTTTATGCATTTAAAATATTTAAAATACTTAATAAAATGTCATTTTATTTATTACTTTCTGACATTTTAAGAACCTTCATCACCTGCTTTACAGATATAAATCTCCTATCATCTTCTTTGGCTAGATGCAAGTAAATCACGTGACCCTGGGCCGATCAATTCTACAGGTGACATAGGCGCCAACTTGCCAACAAATTTCACTTTGCCTCAGACAGGGGGCGTCGGCAGTGATTATTGCCTAGGACGCCACTTCGGCAAGGACTGGTACTAACGTGACCCATCCTGTTGGGCTCAGCTTGCTAGTTGTGATCTTTGTTTTCCCAAGACCAATAATCCAAGTACAGTAGCTGCTTTGGTGTTTTGTGCAAACTGCTTTAAGGTAAAGTACATAGTAAAATATACTATGAGATATTGCTCACTGATATGTCAGTATAGGACAGTATAGAAGAAATTAGCAGTGCTGTGCTTTAGAACTTGTGGATTAACTTGCTAGCAGCATCTTGTTCATTTCAACAGGCATGCTCAGGCAGTGGCATCTTGCTGTTTGTCATATATGGATGCCTTACATCCATCCAATTTTTTATAGCTGCTTGTCTTATTCAGGGTTGCGGGGACGGAGCATACAGGCATTAGGCAGGGAGCAACCCAGGATGGGGCACCAATCTATTGCAGGACACACTCACATATGACTTGTACAGTGGGGGGAAAACCCAAAGTACTTAGAGGAAACCCCACGATGACACAGGGAGAACACACAAACTCCACACACAGAACCACGGGGAGAGACTTGAGGTTCCTGAGGTGTGAGGCGACAGTGCTAACCACTGCACCACCATGCCACCACCTTCATTAGTGATAAATCAGGCTAGCTACTTTTGTTACTAAGGACAAAGTTTCTAACAGCTAAACTAATAATAATAATTTAGGAAAGCGTTGGTGTGCCTCACCAGCACCCCTGTCAGCCACTTCCACTAATTCTGTGGGAAACACTAGGTGTGAAGCAAGGGTGTAATGGTAATGAAACCGAGTCCACAACCGCAATACGAATGTTCACAATCTCATATTGTGGTTCCGTCTTCCGGAAACGCTACGTCCCCCCCAACCTCCGCCCGGTGCCACAGGTGCAGCCTGTCGTGTTCTCATTACATTACTGATGTTACAAAAATCGTTTTTATTGCACAATCAGCACTATAACACATGTAAATCACTAATTATTATTCTATTTAAAGTTACAGTAAAGGGCTGTAACGTACACATATTCGATGTGTACTGTTACTATTTTACATGTATTTTTGTATTGTCAAATTACAAATTACTTGTATTTTATCCATTCATCCATTTTCTGTACCCACTTGTCCTATTCGGGGTTGTAGGGGGTCCGGAGCCCATCTCGGAGGTTACGGGCGCGTGTCAGGGAATAACCCAGGATGGGGCTCCAACCCATCGCAGGGCACACTCACACACCATTCACTCACTACTTGTATTTTAATTAAATACATTTTCTCACACCAGTTTCATTTGATGAGCAAGTATTTGTAATTTGTTACAAGATATTTTGATGTATTTCTGCCCATCTCTGCCCACAGACACACACTGCTCATCAGTCGTGGAATGTAATGAAGTACAATTACTTAAGTACATTTTTCACATAGCTGTACTTAAAGTAGATTTAGCTGTGTACACTTTTGACTTTTACTCTACTTCATCTTAAAGCAAATAATTACACTTTCTACTCTACTGTATTTCTACTTAGCATTGTGCTAGATTTTACAATCGCATAGCTGTGTTTTTTATAGGATGACGACAGGGAATGGTAGCAATGGGACAGATGATCCCGAGATTTTGAAGCGCGCCTCATCAAAGTGAAACCCAGTGACTTGCTGTGACGAGCTGGCAGTCAGAGCTTTGTTTCATTTATGAAATATCATGTGACTGATGTCAGAGGTTTTGAATCCTTTATAAAAGCGAGATGAAACCTTTGGGCGTCACCAGCGTAAAGTTACTTTAATATTCAACTTTCATTTGACATTCGAAATACAAACCTATTACGTGCTTCAGCTATTTCAGTGGATGATGTCAATCCAAACTGTGCAGTATAGAGATTAATGTGCTTCATGTGCCACAAGGCTTGTTTTTGAAAAATTCGCCTTGTACATTTTTTTTAAGAATTAAAAATGATGTGTACAGTCATATAATCGATACTCTATTGATCCCCATGGGAAAATTGTCTTTACGCCTCCCTCAACTTGCTCTTTGTAGAGTAAGTTGTCCACAAAGGGCAGCCACCTGTAGCAGCGCCCAGGGAGCTGGGGGTTAAGGGCCTTGCTCAAGGACCCACAGATGTGCTGAGGCTGGGTTTGAACCAGCGACCTACTGATTACAGGCACAGCCCACTGAGCCACAGGCTGTGCCATCCAGCCTGACCCCCTTGAATCCTCCCTAACGGGGCCCTAACAGGCCACACCTGGTGCTTGTTTGCCTCACCTCTTGTTCCTGCCCTCATGTTAATCACTCCCAGCTGCCCCCAGTCTGCTCCTTCATTAGTCATGTATTTAAATGTTTCCTAGTGCCATGTTTCCTCATTAATGTTGTATCCCTGTGTTGCCTGCTCACTTCACTAAGGTAAAGTTTGTTTAATAGTTAACGTTCAAAATATTAACCTGTTATGCACTTCAACCATTTCAGTGACGTTAATCCAGCTGTGTGACATAGACGTATGTCTCCTTATGTCCTTAATCCAGCTGTGTGACATAGACGTATGTCTCCTTATGAGCCACTAAGCTTTATTTTTTTAATATTCCTCTTGGATATTTTTTTTTTTTTTTTTTTTTTTAAGAATTAAACTCCATGCGTGTATATAAAGATATTATCCTCCCTGACTATTTGAGCTCATGATGACAAACCAACAGTGCAGCCTAGAGACAAATGTGCTTCATATGCCACAAGATTTGTTTCTCAAATATTCCTCCTGTAAATGTTGGTGTTTTAATAGTGCTATGAGGCCCATGACAGAAGTGTTAAAATCTGCATCCTGTAGCCATTAGCTGGTTAGTTAATAACACACTATGTGCTTTGCACTATGACCAAAATGTCGTAATGATACATAGGACATTTTCTGTAAGTTCAATGAAAAAATTGTTCATATAAAATGACTCCATGGAAACACCTATTCCTTATTACATTTTGATATATTACTTCTATTTAATTTTTCCTTTTATTTATAATCTTTGTGCAAATTTCCAATTATGCATGTAACGATGTTGATATAAAAAGGTAAATGGTGAAGATCAGGCAGTGCTGTGAAATGTTGGCCAGTGCAAGCATGCGTGAAACCTCGTGTGTGTGTGTGTGTGTGTGTGTGTGTGTGTGTGTGCCGCCACTGATCTAGCAGTGACCGTCAGGGTCCTTCCACAGAGTTTCTGCTTACATCTGTACCATGTATAAGAATGTTTTTGCTTCTTTTGTGTCGCAATAGATTTGACACAATAGATGCTCATCTGTTGTCACATGATGTGTATTGTATCACAGCCCTACACACATCAGTGCTATTGTTGAATTGTGTGCCTGAGAGCTTGTTCTAATCAGCATTAATCATTGTAGCTGGTTAATTAGGTTTACATAACTTCAGTTAACACAATGGAATATGATATTTCTGAAGTTATTATAAACTAGCATTCCATGTTTTGAATGTTTAGACTGAAATATTATTATGACTGAACTTGTGTATTTAACAAAATAGGTAAAGTAGGTAAACTTAATGCGGTATTATAGCCTAGTTGCATCAGAGACTACAAGTTTGAGTACCTTTTAATACTTTAAGTATATTTACGAGCAAGTACTTACTTTTGATGAAATAGTTAGGCTAACGGGGAAGTTCAGCTTTCTCTAGAGTACAAATGCCTGTATATTTCTACTTTTTATTTAACTAAACTGAGTACTTCCTCCATCACTGCTGCCCACAGACACAGGAACTGCTCACAGACACACATACTCCACAGACATGCTGCCGTGTCATCGTTACAGCAATCCCCAGTACTCATTGTCTTGCAATCTTGTTGGTTCTCCTCGTGTTACATGGGTTTCCTCCCACAGTCTAAAGACACACATGCAGTTAATTGTGCGAATGCACGGATGTGCCCTGCGATGGACTGGCATCCCATCCAAGCTGTAACCAGGCCTTGTGCCCTGGGATGGGCTCCAGCGTTGCTGGACTTCAGTGGCACTTCTGTTATCAGTGCAGCAAAGCTAGATATTTATTGGACAAATGCTTCAAAACGCCATTTCCAAGGAAGCTCAGCGTCTCTCCGTGTAAATAGGGCAGTGGGAAGGCCACGAGGCCGGGCTGCTGCATGATGACTGGAGGGACTGTCAAAGTGGCTGCAGCTCTTTTTGACTGACAGTGTTTTGAAATGATACTTTGGCATTGGAGCATTTCATGTTCTTTTTTCCAGATTTTTGGCAAGTGAAGTCTCTTCATTTTTTTTTTTTTCTTTTTCATTTGTACATATAGTACTGTAAATAAAACCATGAATGTGTTGTGTTGGGGGATGGGGACTAGCCAGCTTCCCTGTTTGAAAGACCAGCAGCTGCCACTGGTGAGGCATCAGGACCTGGCCGTGTTTATTGGGGGCAGAGGGGGAATGCTGAACCATTCAGCTGTCTAAGCCTCTCCGGAGACCTGGAGGGACTGATGGATGGATGATGCCACAGAGGGCCAGCCAGCCAAGCCATGCATCATCAAACTAGCAGCCGTGCTGCAGCCACCTGCCTCCTAGTCAAGTATAAATGAAAAATAACATTAATAGGTAGACAGCAGTGAACAAAGGAATGGACCTCCATGTGCACAGCCCTTAGTATTGCTACTTTTGATTACAGAGCTTCTAGAAAGTTTTTGAAGCCTTAAGAATTCTCAGAATTTTTGAATGTTTGACTGAAAATGCAATCAGACCATAAGGTTTGAAAAATAGAGAACCAAATAAAACATGAGGAATGTTATACTTCTTCATTGATTGATTAAAATGATCACGTTATAAATGTCATTGCCGGAAAAGCATTTAAACGTCTGGGATTATGCATTCAGTTAAGGGGATAATTTGAGTGACAGGAGAAAAAAAAACGTTAATTACAACATTCCAGGAGCAAAGTACAATTTTAATGCAACAGTACAAAAAAACCAAACATATCCTTGCCCTGACTATACAGTGCTGTGCATTTATTCCATGTTTTGCATCTAAACTGGGGGGTGTGCAGTTAGACAAACTGGCATGTCAAAAATGTTTAGTGTACAATTCTGAGGGCCACTGTCTGCATGTATGTGCCCAGTGATGGACAGGTAAACCTCATACCAACTATTAAAATGCCTGAACAAGAAGTGGTGCACATGTTCAGTCAGGGGACCAGCCTCTCCACTGCAGTCAGGTGCTTGTATTAATAATATAATGCAGTGTGTTCTTACCCCCACTAGGGGGTGACAGAGAGCACACACTACATTCTGGTACCTGCATCTCCCCAATGTGTCAGCTTCTTAAGGCCAAAACGGCTGCATTTTGGGGTCTGTTCCACTATTATAGTTACTATTCTGATAAATCCCCCACTCTATTATTCAACTCCAGTTTCAAATCAATCTGTTCAGCACCCCAGAGGAACTGACCCCTAGAACGTCCATCTTAGAACAGAACACGATGCTGCACTTTCTATACAGGGCATTTTTGTAAACGGAAATAAGACACAAAAACAAACAACTAAAGGAAAATTATAAATACTGCTTCCAAAAGACAAATACATGTTTAAAACAACTAATAAAAACACACCAAATGTGAAAACGAAATTGTATTTCAAATGGAAATATAAAAATAGAAGCTTAATTTAAAAAAAATCAAAAGCGTAATACCACTGAGTCTGTAGGAACTGCACTGATCTGTGCTCCCAGATTAATCCTCCAGGGGCTGTGACAGAGCACGTGAATCTTGGGAGAAACAGGTTGTGATCATGTCCTCCCTAAAGAGGAGCAGGTGAACATCTGATTGATTTCCTCCCGGCTGATCCCATGATGCAATGGCTCTGGTCCAGGTTCTCCAGGCAGTGGTACAGAGAACTTCTTAGCAATATTGTGCAAAACACAGCAGGCATGAATGACTTCTGCTGTTTTGTGAGAAACATCCTTCTGAATGTGTCCTAAATTCTCCAGGCATTGAAATCGCATCTTCAAAGCACCAAAGGTTTTCTGAATAATGCTCTGGATCTTGAAGTGTGATTCATCGTAATGCACTGATGCTGGATTACTGGCACGGCTCAGGGGAGGCAGGACATGCTTACTCAAAGAGTAACAGTTGGCACCTTTCAGAAAAAGACATTTAAGACAGATTTAAATCCAAGACATAAGATCATAAGAATACCAATATGCGTCACCTAAATAGCAATTTCCAAGAAGCATATACACCAAATAAACTTTGATATTTGCTTTAACTTTTTATTCCTCATCTGAAAACATCTCCGAATGGCCCAATCCCAGTGTCCACACTCACGGACTCACAGCCTTTGAGGTGCGCTCCTGTTAAGTGCTTGAGGGCTTAGGGCTGTCCCATTGTCAAATTGTCAAATGAATGAGGGCTTTCTCGCAGTCATTATGAGCCCTTTATGCACACTTTCCATAAGTTTGCATATCTGCAGACTCTGTCTGAGGGAATTACCCACAGAACTGTGACGTGAAACATGGGGTTACATGGGGAAGCCCGAAAGCGTAAACAGTAAACAAACTATTTCTTTTAGTTTCTGCTTAATGATGGCAAAATTGATAATTTGACAATTATCTCTGGTCCATTCTGTAATGCATGAGCCTGGAACACGTTCAAATTAGGCAGTTGGTCCCTTAAGTGCAAATTTAAAAATAAAAAGTCCCAAAACCAAAATAGCAAGGAACATGTTTTGTTGTTAAGGTAATATCTCAATGAGCTGTCCCATTCCAAATTGTACCATTTCGAGCCCTTGCAGTTTCTCAAATTCACTTGCCAGGTGATTTAATCTGTCAATTAAATCTGTGAGGGTTCAGGGGTCCTCTCTTCTGGGGGACATTGTGATTGGGCCAATAATCCAATATAGTTTAGGCAGGTGCCCATTTAGGAAAACTGCTGCCATGACCGTCATGTTTAAATTTCCTCATGGCCCAATATTCAGATTTTATCGTATATTCTTTGGGTATAAGTGCGCCAGATTTGATGTGTTAATCACAAAATGTATTAACTGTTACGGTTTTTTGAAGTTGAACTGCTGAACACCCATGTCTGCAGTTCATTTCAGTTCATTAAACTAATATGTACCATTGTTTACTCAGATGCGGTGTGGAAAGGATTATTTTCTAAATAACTTTCCCTCCCCCAAATACTTATTTGGCTTCATTCGTCCACCAGTAAACAATCCTTTGTATTTCAATTATGAAATGTCTCTCCCTAATCCTCAAAGTCTCTCCTATGTCATTGAATAAGACATTTTAATTTTACGGTTAGATGAAATTACTTAACTTACCCACGAGCAAACTATGCCCATGCTTGCCACTTTTGAACTGCTGGCATATTTTTGAATTCTCCCAAATACTTTGCTCTGACGTGCTTCCTGGCCATTGGGTCTCCACGCTTAGCAGGTTACTCTGAGAGTCACAAACCATTTGAGACATGATGGAGAAATAGCCCATACCGTTCATGTACAGCATTCTCTCCCGTTTGCCAGGTTTTACCCGAATGTGCATGCATCCCAGCACCCCAACTACATTAGGGATGCCGTGCAACTTCTGCAGTTCCTGCGCCACCAGGACTCGATCATTGAGACTGCTTGGAAATGTGATGAATTCGTCGAGCATGGTTGACAAGACTTTTGACACAGTTTCCACAGCTGTATTCAAAAAAACATGACTGTTCCCAATGGTTTCGGATATTTCATTATGTAAAAAACCATTTGCATAGAAACATAGGGCAGCAAGGACCAAATGATCGACGGGAAGAGACCGTTCGGTAAAACGCTCCAGACGAGTTCTTACACAGTCAATAATAAAACTAACGGCGAATCTGCTGAGGTGTAAGGTTCTGAAGATGAATTCATCGTCAAAATAATCTAATATATTCCCCGTAGTACTGCGATCCGATTCGACATCATCGTGAACACAAAACCAAACAGCAGCAGCGTGTGACATTTCAGAAACACAACACTGAAGCCCGAGTCCATAAAGCGAATTCTGCAGAAATGACGTAGAAATGACGCGCCGAGGTCGCACAGTCACAAGCGGAGAAAACGGACTCTGGCACAGTCGGGTCTAGTTATCACCCGGAATTTTATTTTTTTCTTACAAAAATACTTGTTCCTAAGCAGAAAGTACCCAGGATACAATTAATTTCTAGTATAGACCTACGAATTGTCTGGTACAGGTTCTCCGGGAACATTTTATATAATGATGCCAGACTTCTGAAGAATGATGATGAGATCTTTAATGAGCGACATTGAGACACACAATCTGTTTAATATTTGTCATTAATTTTTTCTTTACTGCTTTTGTTTTTTTTATTACTTGTTTACTTATTTGTTTCATGTGAATCCTTCAGGTAAAAGCCACTACTGCAAAACAAAGAGAAAACTGGACACATGAAATATTAATATGAAAAATCTAAAGAATTGAACAGTCTCCTAAAATAATTCTACTTATGATATTTCGAAGTCTGAGCCCGTGGACGCGTTTGCTCTTTGTCGCTTTTTTCACTTTGTAAACCCTGTTAATATTTGGTTATCGACAGATATATATACATATATATATTTTTTTTCATTTATTTAAACTTTATTGGTTATCGACAGATATCATTCAAGCCTACTGCTACTTCCTCACGTCACTGGCTGCGCGTGCTAAAGCGGAAGTGACGCCCCCAACGCCTGTAAAGAAAACAAACAACGCGAAGTAAAACAAGAGCGGGGTTAACGAAAAGCTACGCTTCTATTTCATCATACTGACACCTAGCGCGGCAGATTGACTTAACGTTATTTAGGTTACCGTTATTATATGTTAATTTTTATTATATTTCTTTTAATGATACATTTTTTGTAAGGTCAGAAATATTATTGTGAAATATGATGTTAACTGTACATGACAAATATGTGTACCGTTACAGGCCTAATTAATGTTAAATACAATCGCTTGAAAGAATCAGAATAGAGACCTGATGATTGGGTTTTATTAATTGAATTTAGAGTAAGTGCTGCATGATTCAATACATGATTTAGTGGGAACGTGCTCTACAGTATAGGTAGAACATGAAATGATGAAATGTTCTATTTTTTGGCCTATGTGATATATCCCTTCAGCAGTACACTGACTTTGCTGAAAAGTGAACAGTGTATGTGAGCAACAGCTTTTCTCTGCCTAACAAGGCATGCCAAAAGTCTGACATATGCCATCAACAGATCAAATATTCTGACCTACCTGTTACATCCCAGATCCCCACAAATCCCTGTCATCAGTCAGATGAAAGTTAGTTCTAAAGTAACCAACAGTTTAATGTTGAACTTACAGTTTGTTAATGACTCATAATTGTATAATAATTTAGTTACTTGATGTTTGGTAATGGGTCTACTTTGCATCAGCAAACAAAACATTTATCAGCAGACAACTGATAGCAATTTTGTCCATAGCAACTACTTTCTAAATAATGATTATAATAATTAATCATTCGATTGTCAATCATAAATATAATAAATTATCGTTAAAACAAAAAAAACAGGAAAACTAGAGCACACATGGGTGAAAGACATAGACATCTCACAGAAAGCATCTTAAAGTATTTAAAAGTATTTTTGATACAATATATGAAGCCATTTTCATCAAATACAAATGAGAAAATTCCATTTTGTATTTGAAATAGGTACTATGAATATATATATCATAAATGCTGCCCATTCATGGTTACAACTTCTTTATGTATTTTGCTCTCATCAAAATACAATTAATGACTCTGCAGAATTTGACATTTAAAAAAATCCATAAAACCGTTACTTAGCTGAGTTGGAAGCTCAACTATAGTTTTCTATGAAGGTATTATTTTTGTTGTTGTCTGTCCATAATCAGTAGTATAATTATACACAGAGCTAGTAGCGCAGAAATCACGCCTAAATCAGTGCAGTGCAGTCCCTGACAATAATGATAATAATTTGTTCTTCTATTATCACCTGCAATAAAATCATTAAGTCACATTCTAACTTTCCTAGTGAGAAGCAGATACATATAAATTATAATTAATCGACGGTCACCTAACTTCTCAACTTATTATTATTATTATTAGAAGAAGAAGTAGAAGAAGAATTATAATAATAACCATCATCATCATCATCATCGTTACCATAATCGAGCGTCATTGTTAACTCAGGGTAGCCCACACTTAAGTTCAGACGCAACTAATCGAGACCCGATGTTGCCAGCTCGATGTTGTCAAAAAGGCCGCTCAGAAGGCTGGTTAATGGCGCTACTTTCGGCGGCCTACGAAATAGTGCGGGGCAATTAAAGCTTTATTTCTCGCTGTGTGTTTTTCAGATTGCCGGATAGCTGGACTTAACACCACGATATGCAGTAAGTGGACTATAATCGGCGGTCTGCCGCCATGCTATACATATAGGCGGAAAAAGGCACTGTATTGAGTTTGTATTGAGTAATGGTGTAGTTGTAGTGAAAGGCCTCTGAGCTGTGTGTGGTTAAACTTATTCATCCGATTAAAGTAACAGTGCTGAACTTTATTCGCTGCTTTCATAAACCGGTGTATACCTTTCAAGATGCATCAGACTGATCATCTTTCTAACTGAACCTTGCTGTTTAACTGGCTAGGTAGCTAATCTTAGCAGTTAGCCGGATTGGCGAGGATGCGAACGGGGAGTGTATGGCGAGTGATCACAGCGACGCAGACCGGGCACTAAGCTTCCCGCGTCGTAAGTGGTCATTTACTGGGAAAGCATAAATAAATTGCAAGTTTGGTTAATTAAGATGGGGAGAATAAAGTCATTCACTCTATTCTCTCAAGCACACGGTTTAAACGTGTTTCTAATAGATTCTTAAAGTTGATTTAATATGCGTTTTTTTAGTGTTCGTTTATCTAACCGTGTATGTCTTTTTTTTGGATAATGGTCCACTGTACTGGGTGTTTTTTTAAAAACAGCATGAGAAGTAACAGCGAATGCATAGTTGTTTCAGTGTACTCTGTGAGTGCATGTTTTCATCCATCCATCCATCCACTTGTCCTGTATGCAAGGGGATTCAGTAAATATTGGCAGATCTGTAGAGTTATAGGTTTTTGGTATAATAGTGGTACTAAGAGTATTTCCTAAAACCTGTCCCCTAAAGGTACCACCTGCCCAGAGCAGCCCTGTTGCACACTGTATTTGAGAACCTGCCTCTCAAATAGGTGCAATGTGAGCAGTCTATACAGAAAGTCCACAGCATTCTCTGTCTTCCTGGACAACACATTGGTTTTGCCAAACGGCAGACCATTATTGCCAGGAAAAAAAGAACAAGAGCCCGCTTTTAGTGTCCTTGAAATGTGTATTTTGTGTGGGTTCTACAGTTTGAGGATATTTTGTAGCTTATAATGAAAGCTACTCATTTGAGGTTCCAGGTGCAACAGCATATTTTCTTGACATAAACGTACATTTATCATTTTATAACATTACAGTTGTCCCATTCGATCTGTTGACTTTGAACATGAGCGCTGTGCGAATGGCGGTTGGGTCTGATGATGCTGATTTGTGCCTCGCAGGTGATGAAGCGGGTTAGGACTGAGCAGATCCAGTACACAGTGGCTCAGTACCTGAAGCGACGGCAGTATGTGGACACTGAGAGTTCCTCCAAAGGAGCCAAACTCTCTCAGTCTGCTGAGGAAATGGCAGCAAATCTCATAGGTATGAGCTCAGCAAGTCTTCTCTGCTCTTTCTCTTTCTCATGTAAGCCCTTCGTTCTGTGCTCTTCCATATTTCTTTAGGTATCTTATGTATAAACTGTCATAGAACACAGCACAGATATTCACTACAGACCTTGGTTTTGGGATCTTGGTACAGCATGGAAGAAACAAACAGATTTTGTTTTGAAATTATTTGAAACTGCAACCAAACACAGTTGTAAACCAAAAGTAATGTGTTAGTCAAGGGGCCTGTACTATGAAGCGGGGTTACTGGCTTATCAGGGTAACTTGTCGGATTTAAGGTAGTCCGGGCAAAATGTGAGTGAACGAATATGAAGTCCATTAAACTGTGGTACCTTAAATCCGACATGTTACCCTGAAAAGTTAGTAACCCCGCTTCGTAGTACAGGCCAAAGGTGTCTAAATAACAAAAACTAAGACTAGCTTATTTGCTAATTGTAAAACTAAATGTGTAAACTAAAGAAACATAACATTATGACAATCATAATGAACAAAATCTTGTCTCAATTCTATGTCCTCTCCTATGATGTGTGGTTGTTAATCTGTAGCAATAAATACCCGTACAACCATTTTTATGTTTTTTTTTTTTGCTTGCTCTGGATTTCCTGCCAGAAGCGCCTTAAATGCCATGGGGAGACTAACGTGCATGACGCCGTCTGAAATGAGTTAGCATGTTGGATGTCTTTCCAAAAATAAGTACGAGTTTCATATAATGGAACCAACAGACATTCTTGGTCTTATTGACTACTTTCTCTCCAGTGTTGGTGTGGTTTATAGGGAAATCAAAATGTTCCCAAACTGATGATTATGAGCATTAGTTGTAACCAACTGACAGCTGCAAATATCATAATGGTTCCATGTTAAATATCTTTGAATTTAGGTTCCGTTTGTGTCAACAAATGTATTAAATCATTTCATTGTGTGTAGAGAACTGAAAATGATGCACGGAATGGTACACAACAAATATGTGTACTGTTACAGGCCCAATTATTACTATTATTGTTGTATTATCAGATTTATGCTCTAGTCTACATGTCATTCAGTTGTTATGGAGTGTTGTTTTTCTGTCATTTTATAAAATCTTTACTTTGATTTTTTTTTTTAAAAAATATGTATATTATGGAATTCTCATAGTTTTTATATTCATAAAGTGCATAAACTTCATTTTTGAAAAGTGAAATATCGTGTGTGTGTGTGTGTGAGAGAGAGAGAGAGAGAGAGAGAGAGTTCCACCCCGATGTGCACAGACACGTGCGCACACACACAGGTGAGCACACTCCCACCAGCTGACAGAGAGCGCGCGTTGGAAAATATGTCATCAGACATTCTGATCTGTTCTGCTTTGTGCCCTTGATACCTGCAGTCCAGGCTGAGTCAGGCTGTGCCAATGTGGTGTCTGCTGCCCCTTGCCAGGCAGACCCACAACAGTATGAGAAGCAGTTTGCCAGGCTGCGCGCCTTCCTCTCCGGTAAGTCCTGAAAGCGGCATAACTACTCTCCACCCTCCACCCTTACCTCCTCGGCCTATGAAAAGGCATCGTGCCCTTTAACGGGGATTTTGTGCCTCTTCGCAGGTGTGATCACAGTTCTTGCATTGTGCAGCATTCAGTATCTCCACTATGGGGCTGAAAGGGTCAGGTTTGCATGGGAGCTGTGACAGTGTGGGCGTCAGATCAGTCTTTTACTGTATTTGACTCTCCCTGCCGGCCCCTGGAGGATGGGCTCCCCCTTTGAGTCTGGTCCCTCCCAAGGATTCTTCCTTCTCGGGAGTTTTTCCTTGCCACTGTCGCCTATGGCTTACTCACTGGGGGCTTTGGGTGGGGATGCTGTAAAGCGCTTTGAGACGATGTAATGTGATAATGCGCTATACAAAAGTAAATTTGTCTTGTTTGTTTGTTTAAGTGAGATTATGTCGCAGTCATTATTTCCTTAAGCTGCCGGTTTGGCTTTATCTTTAAGAGAGAAGAGAATATAGGTCGACTGATATGCGTTGATGGCCGTGGCTATGAATAACACTGCTAAATTTTACTTTCACATTAATAATCTTCAAAAATGACTAATTTAAATATTAATTGCTTTAAATAAGGGCCTGCAGCATTTTAAAAGTCATAGAAAATAAAACAACAATCTAACTCTTTTATTAATCACACTTTAATCAAAGCATTTCATGATTCAGTTTCTAACAAAATTAACAGAACAATATGTTTGAAGTCGTGTTATTCATCAAGTGAAACAGCTGCAGGAATGTCGAACTCCTACCTTTGGTTGTCGTGCAGGTTCCCTACTGTAGGTGCTGATAACCGACACTACAGCACTGATAAGCGAGTGCTCCGTGTGGTTGAGCGTCAAGTCACGCAGCCGTCACTGTACTGGCCATGCAGTCTGATTAATCGGCCGATGCTGATTGCCATAAAATGCTTAAGAATTGTCCTTTTTGTTCTGGTTGATTGATTGGTCCACCCGTCATGATGGGTTCAGGGGTTGAAGGGTTTGTTGCGTTCGTTCATCTGAAGGTTCTGCTGATATTTCAGATGCTGACGTGTCCTGGGGTCAGGAGGTGAGCGGCCTGCTCTATCCGCTCTTCGTCTACCTGTACCTGGACATGGTGCACTGCGGCCTGAAGAGTGCCGTCGACAGCTTCTACAGCCGCTTCCAGGGACTCTTCCTGCAGGATGCCGAGCAGAGGGATATCGTTGAGCTGTTGCGGCATGTCCTCACCTCGCAGGATGTCTTCTCCAACCCCAAGCTCTCCGCTTTCCTTGACCACAAATATGTAGTGCATCTGAGCGAGCCGGCCTACAGCTACCTGCTACGTTACCTGCAGAGTGGGGACAATGGCGCCCTCTGCTGGGTGCTGAGTGCCCACATGCAGGTTGAGGTCACTGCAGTCCAGCGGATGGGCTACCAGCTATATGGATCGGCTCCCGGCGCTGGGTCTTCCTCACGGGGGGGGGACGCCGGGGAGGGCCTGGATCCCGCCAACGTGACGTCCAGCATCCTCCACAACGAGGCCGTGGTGGAGTCGCTGCAGGACTGCATCAAGCGCGTGAAGGACGGGCCGGCGTCGCTCACTACCGTCTGCTTCTACGCCTTCCACCACACCGAGCAGCTGCTCAACACTGCCGAGATCTCGGCCGACAGCAAGCTCCTGGCCGCCGGTTTCGACAACTCCTGCGTTAAGCTGTGGAGCCTGCGGGCGCGCAAGCTCAAGGCAGAGCCCCACCTAGTGGATGTGTCGCGCGTGCACCTGGCCTGTGACGTGCTGGACGACGAGGTCAGTCCCCTACTCCATCCCCTGCTTTCCATCTGCAGTAAGGCTGGGAAACTTTTAAAAAGGCATTTGAATATTTGTAACAGATTTGTCGTTCAAGGAAATAATAATATTATACTGTTATGCTACAGGCCGTGCTCATCGTTGCACAGTAGCCTAAGCCTGTTGTGTAACGAACCATGAAAGGCGAAGCCTGCAACGTTAGCCTGCTGCTGTCTTGCCTGAGGAAAATGACGCTTAGACAATAATATATAACGCATTTTTATTTTAGCTACTCGCAGGACAGGAAAGCCAGCCAACAGGTGGTAGCCTATTCTCAGGTTATCACTCACAATCGTAGATGCGCATAACTAGTACGCAAGTATGCATTCACCTTTAAAAGTGATACGTGTGGCAATCGATTGTTGAATCAGCACAAATGTGCACGTATTTTATGTGCTGACAAGAAACCTTTATATGCTAATTTGTACTTCATTTGTGGTATAAAGGTTAAAATGCACTGTAATTTTTTGCCAGCAGCACAAATGCACTTAAAACATGTACAACTGTCAATTGCTGCACGTATCGCTTTAAAACGCGAACGCGTACTTGCATTGCAAATTAGCCAAGTATTGCATATTAAATTAGCTGAACAAAACAGCAGTGACAACAGTCCATAAATTGTGGTGTGAAGTTAAAATACCAAATAATTGACATCAGCCAACACAGACCAATGTACCCAAGAAACCTTAAAACTTCACATGCACTCAAATTCTGCCTTCGGTTTAAGCTGCGTCTGATGTTAACTTTTTATCACGCAATCCTATTATTGATCTTGTATATAAATCTCAGTTAGTATCAATTAATTGTAATATAAATTGTCATTATTTCTTTACTTCAATGCTCCCATTTTCATAATATAATGTAATATATATATTCCCTTTGGACTCCCCTTAAACAGATTCAGAACATGAAAAATGACCACAAATGAAATGGACTGCAAATTGCAAACCTATGCCTAATTTTTAAAAAACGATACAGAAAAAGCTTTTTGTAGCACTAGAAAACACACAGTACAGCTTGTTGCTGGACTTTTTCTCTGACTGCCTCACTGCTGTTCCAGGGGACACGTTTGACATTGCTGCTGTCTGAATGTAAGCGAAAACAGGAGACCAAATATCAGCTGTCCTTGATAACAATGTGCTTTAGGATTAATTACATATTTTTACTCACATTTGTATCTGTCTTTGCGACAGTTTTGCTATTAGATACAAAATAACTGTCAGGAGTTCACCATGTTCATATTAAATACGTAAATGCCATAAATAGCTATATACAGTACTGTGAAAGTCTTTGGCAGTCAAAAAAAAAAAAATGTTAGTGGTCAAGTCAAAAAATACACGGGTGTATTGAATGGTGGCTGCAAATACTGTGGTGACCTTAGGAGAGGTTTTGAAATGACTAAGCTGTCACTGTTTGACGGACTTAAACTGCATCTTTGTGTATAAGTATAATATTTATTTGAACATCATTTTCTTTGATGGCCCAAGACTTTTGCACAGTACTGTATTTCCTAAGACAGTGCTTTGACTGTTTATCAAAACTAACATTTACTACTAAATTTAATATTTGGGAATGAAACTCCCAATCGAACGTTGTACTACAATTAATATGACACTGTTTTAGTCACTTAACCCTATATAAACAAACGGTGATGGCAACTTTGAATTCACATTTCAAATTTAAACTGCACTGAGACACAGGAGCGCGTACTTTTGGCAGCACAAGCTCAGCCAGTGTGCCGGGCCCCTGCAGGTTAAGGGCCTTGCTCAAGGGCCCACAGACGTGATGATTCTGTCGAGGCTGGGGCTCAAACCAGCGTGAAAAGCTTTCTTTATCTTGTCCTAAATAGAATGTTGATGTGTATTTGTATGCCTCATGTCTCTCTTCCCACCCGCATTTATGGAAAGCAGGAAACCAGCTGTCAGCTATAATCAGTAAGGGGCCGTGTCAGCATTTAAGTCAGAGATTCAAACCTGCCTGTGTAGAATGGTGACTTCATGGCTCTCATCTTTCTGGCATCTGGGACATATACCTCAGCAACGGCAGAAAACACATTATTTTCACTCCTTTACAGGGTGTTACAGTGATTCACACATCATTTCACCAGTTTCTTGCTGACTCTCTTCAGCCATTCTGGCTAACTAAATAAATTAATGGAAGTCTGCCCCTTGTGGCAGATGCCTTACTCTACGTTAAGTAGCATTATTTTTATAAAATATTTGAATTGCTACGTTTGACCTCGCAGGTCTGGGCTGGAGACCCTTTGTGTTTCATAGCTTCCCGCTGCTCTGTCTCCTAGGCCGAGGACGAGGACGGCGTCGGCAGCGAGATGAAGGTCCTACGGGGCCACTCGGGCCCCGTTTACCGCACCGCCTTCCTGACGGACAGCTCGGGCCTGCTCTCCTGCTCTGAGGACTCCACCGTCCGTTACTGGAATCTGAGCAACTTCACCAACACTGTGCTGTACCAGGGCCACGCCTACCCAGTGTGGGACGTGGACATCAGCCCCTGCAGCCTGTACTTCGCCAGCGGCTCGCAGGATTGCACGGCGCGCCTCTGGACCTTCAGCCGCACGTACCCCCTGCGGCTGTACGCCGGACACTTGGCCGACGTCGACTGTGTGAAGTTCCACCCCAACTCGAACTACGTGGCCACGGGTTCCACGGACAAGACGGTGCGGCTGTGGAGCACCCAGCAGGGCAGCTCGGTGCGTCTCTTCACGGGACACCGCGGCCCTGTACTCACCCTGGCCTTCTCCCCCAACGGCAAGTACCTGGCGTCGGCTGGCGAGGACCAGCGCCTCAAGCTGTGGGACCTGGGGTCGGGGACGCTCTTCAAGGACCTACGCGGCCACACGGACACCATCAGCAGCCTGTCGTTCAGCCCCGACAGCAGCCTGGTGGCCTCGGCCTCCATGGACAACTCGGTGCGGGTGTGGGACCTCCGCAACGCCCACGGCAACAGCACCAGCGCCGGCGACGGCTCCTCCAGCGAGCTGGTGGGGCTCTACACCGGCAACACTAGTAACATGCTCAGTGTCCAGTTCATGGCCTGCAACCTGCTGCTGGTGACGGGGACGGCGCTGGAGAAGCATGAGCACTAGCCTGACTGCAGGGGGCGCTATCTAGAGGCGAGACTAAAACACAGCACAGACGGTGAGATGGGGGGGGCAGGGGAATTGGGCTCCCTGGGCAGCTGCACTGTGTTCCGGTCCAAATACGAGCGGCGTTAACGGAGCCCCTTAAGCCCTGGACTGTTTACAGAGAGCTGTACACTGACAGCATGGCTACCGGCACTCGGATCTCCATGAAGGGCAGAGCAAAGCACTATATATATAAGTTATTTTTGTGCCAAAGTATTTTTGTTCAAGTGGGAAACCACTATGCTTTCTTGGGTCTTGGTTTCATTTTCGTTCTTGGCGCTCATTTTGCCAGATGAATGCTATAGTAAAATGCTGTAATGCTCTGCTGGGTCAAGACGAGGAAATAATGTCAGTTACTGCAGCAAAAATTGCCAGCGGACAAAAATATTTAGTTTTGTCAGGGTCAGTTCCTTTTAATGAAGCCTGTCTATCCTTGGTAGCTGCTTCTTTATATGAGCCCAGAATGTTTGAGTGAGAGGATGATGTTTGTGGGCAATAAAAAAAGTCGTTTAAATGTGTGTTGGCAAAACAATTGTGAAGCATTTAAATTCCCACATCCTACATTTACCAAAAACAGAGATTCTGAATGTACAGGGCATTGCGCTGCTCATATTTTGCTCTAGTTTTTTTGGTAAAATTATAGAATAGGATCTTTAAATACTAATATTCCATTCATATCTCTTTGAGTGTCACTTGATTTAGATATTGAGATGAAAAATATTTGTTAATCTTCTGAGGATATATTTACATGGAGTCCCTGTTATGATTTTCCACGTTTTAGCTAAAACTGGAGCAAAAATGCTGTCCGGCACTGGTATTGTTTTTGTTTTGGATTATTTTGGACAGAAGTGTAATATTTCATATTTACCATGTGAAGTTCACTGGGATGCACTCACTGATCCAAGACACGCTACCTGTCATTTTTTAAGTACATAATGCTCAGTGACCATATTAGTATTTCAGAGGTGGGAAAATATTTCTAATTCAGAATCCCATTTGTATTTTTCATACAGCTAAATATTAATTTAGTCATTTGGAATATTCAAGTTGAACTGTCATCTGATTTGTCAGTCATCTGTTGCTGCATTGTGAAATAAAATCCCAAGTGTACATCAAAGATTATTGGTTTATTTTGGCCTCTGAGTCACTGGCATTCCCCATCATGATCTATTCAAAAGAAGATTGTGGGTAACTGGATTTATGAGGAGTCGTCTCTGACTGTGGGGGGCAGTAGTGTGTAGCTCATTAGGTTAGGGCTGTTTGCCCCTGTCTGGGTGGCTTTAGGTCTCCTGTGGCCAGCAGACTGATGATGTCACTGTCGGGCTTTAACCTCGACTGCTGCAGGGAAGCTGTCGACCTGGATCTCCTTCCCTCACCCATGTGTCACTTTGACAGAGGCCTCTGCTGCATGAGTGAATGAATGTTGGACGTGTTGCTTCCATGAACTTTGCACAAAGCCAGCATATAACCTTGTAATACCCCCCCAGGAGGTATGTAGCTTAATTTGAATTTCCTGAAACTTTTTAAGCTGAAAGTGCTCTATTAAAAAAGATGTTCAAATATAACATCAGTCTGTGTTGTGCTGTTTTTGTCATTTGTGTACCAAAATTTAAATCTTGTAGCTACAACAAATAATCCTTTTATGAAAGCACTGCTACATGGGGGGGCGGGATGTGGTGGCTGAATAGGTAGCACTGTGGGCTGCACCTCCAGGCTTCAGGCTTTGAATCCTGCACTGGGTGTGGCGTTTGTCTTTTTCCTGTGTCCTATACTGGGTAAATAATGGATGGTATGGGAAAAAATACTCGTTTGCTTAGGATTGTAATGGTCAGTCATCAGTGCTCATAATGACTGCTAAGTGAGGAAACGAATGAGATTTCATGACATGATATGATAAAATGGAGTTTGAACTGTTACAGCATACAAGTTAAATAAAACTATAGCTTTTGTACACCAGGGGCTCAGCTTATTATTTAAATAAATAAGACCAAAAAAATCATGAAGACCCGAAGACGTTTCTATACAATGCCTTGTGAGAATGCCGCAAGGAATTGTATAGAAACGTCGTCTTTAAGCTTCGGAACGACCCTGCGACCTGCCGGTATCCCGCTATGTCTGCTTCAAAGTGAGCGACGGGCTTGGCTAACGGGCGGCTTCTCTGGCGGAAGTGATGTCACAGGCGCGACAAACGTGCGCGCCTCCGCAGCGCGCTTTGAATCGGGAGGTTGCTTTCACATGCTTGGCAGTTCAAAATAGGCATTAATTCAATGTAACCATAAAAAAGTATTGGTATCTTGGTTGGAAAAGCTGCACGATGTATTCTCCGCGATCCACTCCTGCTTCAGTCCGCAGGCCAGCCGCTCGGACAGCCGGGAGGAAGAGTCTTGCCGCTACCCCAACTGGACTTCTCTTCTCTCCGGCTCGGAGGACTTCATTGTCGGCCAGGTAGCGGACTACCTGAAGTCACCCATGTGTGTTTATTAGGCGCTGTACGCTGTCCGATCGTCGACGGGTAGGCCGTTTGTCAGCCTCTTTCGTTTCTTCTTCTTTTCCAGAGGGACTCCCATAAGGGTGCAGAGTCAGACGGCCGCCGAGTCGTTGAATTTTGATGTGCAAACGTTTGGCTCCTCGCTGCCTGTCAAAGTGATGGAGGCTTTAACTGTGGCCGAAGGTATGTGGTTATTGTAATGGATCAGCGATTCATAGTAGTGACTTGCAGTTAAGGACGCGCACAAGGTGATTTTAACATGACATTCACTATTTGGCGACTTTATTATACCCGTTTTGTCTCGTACTTTTTCCTGCGTAGGGGTAATTCGATTTACGGTTATTTGTTGACATACAGTACCTATGCAATTAAATTCAAATTGAAATACAATGTTTTTTTCTTATGGCTTACAGCCTTTTGTTTTATTTAGAAGTGGCAAGATAAAACCTAACTATGTGATATTAATGATCTTTGAAAAAAATTCACCCCCTAAATTTTGCAGAATTTCTGAGATGTAAACCTTGTCAGTTTTATATACAGTTATATATGTAATACTGAACAGTGTGTTTTATACAAGTCACTTGTGCATAACTAATCTTGGTATCTATATCAGAGTAAGGAGGGTATTCATGTGTAGATGCTGTTTCACCAGCTGATGCCCAGATCTCCGTGAAGGTGGAGGAGAGCGGCTGGGCTTGGATGGTGTGTGGGGAGCGGCTCATTGTTTGGAAGATTGGTCAGACTGCGGTGGCCAAGGTAAAGTGTTTTTGGGGTTTAATAGTGCGTGTAACATCTGCACACACGGCGAGATTGCAGTTACTGATTTCTATATATGTAATTACAGACAAGGAATGCAAGGTGCCATTCCATTTTAATTCAACAAGTGGCTTTTGTATCGCCATTCTTGACTTTGAAGAAATTTGGCATGTGAATTACAATACCTTCTGTAGCTAAGAAATACTTTTTGTTTATTAAAACATCCCTTTTAGGTCTGGTACCTTTTCTACACCGTGGGTAGGAAAAATGATCATTCAGAGTGTTTTCTCGTGAGCTGTAACTTTTTTCGCCATGCTAGCTGCATGACCCTGCTCAGAAGGAATGCTTTTTCTCCATTGTTTGGTCAAATTGAACTTTTATCTAAGTTTCCTTTTACAAGGTCAGATCATCTTGTGAACTTGTTTACTATTTTTGATTATGGAAAAATGGGCTTAGTCTGGGTTTGAGGGACTGGTCATACCATTTGGATGCTGTGCTGGAGAGTTTTTTTCTATTGTCTCAATTTCTCATAAGAGCACAAGAGAAACGTTATTCCATGTATGTCATCCAAAGATTCCTTGTACACGACAATAGCCATTAAGGATTTAAGGTACCACAGTTTAAATGGCCTTCATATTCGTTCACTTACATTTTGCCCAGCCTACCTTAAATCTGACAAGTTACCCCGATAAGCCAGTAACCCTGCTTTCGTAGAACAGGCCCCTGGTGTAATGTGGCCTGTGAACTTGACCAGTGCCATGTCTGCACTTAATACAATTACACATCTGAAATGGGAAAGAGCTGTTGTGTGATTGATTGTACAAATCAATTTAACACGAAATAGACTTGCCCGAAAACTAAATAAGTAAATATCAGACGTGAATCGGTGACATATGGCTGATACCCGATCTGTCTAATAGGTATGGATCGGTGCACCGCTAGATTTAATTGTGATTTATCTTCTGATGTCATGCACTTCCCCTTCAGTGACATTTATAACCTCTTTCTCCAGCTGTCTGTGTGTAAAGAGCTCCAGTTGTCGCCTAGTGAGTTAGCGTACTCTGCAGACCTCGTCGCCATATCGTCTGCGATGCCACTGGAAACAGCCCCAGTTCAGGTGGGGTTCCCGTCCACGTCCCGAAAAGCGGATCCTTCCAGACGTCTGCTGTCATTTTCACTCGTTGCCTGTTGTGCCGTTCATCCCAGTGGGGTGAAAATAAATGGCTGTCTGTTTGCCTTTCTGCAGTTGATTTCGGTGATGGCCGTGTCTCCTGAGGGGACTGTGCGCTTCTGGCCCAACCTGGCCCACGAGGGCACCTACATCGAGGCTGTGGCAGACGTGGCTGGCAACTTCTGCAACTTCCTTACAGCTGTCAAGGTAACGTCAAGGTCTGCATTTCAAGGCGCTGTGTGCCCTACGCATCCTGGTAAATTTAAATGGCCCAGGTCTGGAAAATGCATGTGAAATGAGAGCTGAAGGTCCCTGAAACCCAACAGCAAATTAATTAGTGGAATCAATGGGCAATATGCCCCCCCCCCCCAGCCCACATAGATTGCATTTAATGGTAAATGGGCTGCTTATCATCTACTTTATCTTTAAACCTTTTTAAAGTTTGTGGTAAAAGCTTGCAAGTATTTATTAGGGACCGAACATCAGAGGTGGCAATTTCAGGTCCAGAAAGTAAAAATCCAGACCATGATTTACATTCAACCAACCAGTTGAGTACTCTGAGACTATGACTCTTTATGCTCAACTGGTTGGTTGAAAGTAAATCATGGTCTGGATTTTTACTTTCTGGACCTGAAATTGCCAC
>JABJVO010000042.1:16757512-16769386 GCA_026770805.1 Boulengeromyrus knoepffleri | reverse complement strand
TTGAACAGCTGACCTACAGGTTATCCCAAAAACCTGCATACACACAGGCCCTTTGCGGATAAGATTGGCCACCCCTGAAGTAGAATAAGACCAGATTCTAGCCTAAGCATTTTTACGAACACTTACTCAATGGAAATTCGAAGGTGGCAGCAGGCAGACAACTTCAAGACTTTGAGAATGAGTGTATTTAGCAGTTACAATGACAAAAGCTATTAAAAAGTTCCCCGTACTAATGGTAATTTAATAAGCATGAATAGAGAGCGCTTGGTGGTTTTGCCTTTTCTGGCGGTCTAGAATAGCTCCTGTGTGTTTCCTGTTCATTTGCTCGTGCATAGCGCTAGTGCGGCTGTGGTTCGCCATCGAAACTTTGCACAGTGTACAAGCCACCTTTTGGTTTTGTGATAATTTGAAATACTCCCATATATATGCACTGATATTGAAGGAACGCTATAACAAACTGACGCGTTTTCCAAATTAAAAAGGTAATTTCATTAAAATATATAAATATGTATACTACGTACATACATACATACATATGTACATACATACATGTATGTATCTATGTATAAAGACTTTTCTCTCAGCAGATTTTAGAAGTAGCAGTCTGGTAGCCGGTCAGTGAAATTCATCGTGGAGAACTTGCCAAAATGTATTATTTAGCCCCCATCCTAGTCAGTGCTGGTGTATGAAAGAACAGGCGCAGATCTGGTGAACCCGACTACAATGAGACAAGTGACACAAAGTTGGGATTTTTATAAGGATTTGGAAGGATGGGCAGAGCACGTAGGGTACGCTTTGGGCGCTATCACAGTAATATTTTGGTATACACTGGTATTTTCATTTGGCAAAATATATTGTGGGTGACCCGTCTGCCCCCACGCCGCAAGATACCAGATTAGCGTTGCTTTTGAAAATACTGTAAAAATACCCAAGCCATCTGCTTGTGTTTGTGTGTTTATGAATACAGAGCAGCTGTCTGCTGCCTAAATAAATGTAGGTTCCAGAACTACAGGACCTGGCTCTGTTGGAAACATTTTAAGTCATAAACTTAAAATCAAATGGATTTTCGGAAATATTTTTTTATTGTGGAATGGCATTATAGAAGGAAGCCGAAACTTAGCTGGATCTGATGATCTCCTCCCTGATCAGGACATGCTTCAAGCTGCTACCAGCTACAGAGAAACCAAAGCCTCTCTGTACCGAGGCCCAGAAGACGGCAGATCTGAGCCGGAGTACATTCCCTGGACAGGTAGGGCATGTGCCGGGTATCTGCTGAGGATCATAATCGCGGTGTTTCTCTTTGGGGTGTGTCCTTTGGTTACAGCACCAGCATCCAACATTCAGACCTGTTTAGTTCTCTTGAATGTTCCTGTCTTTGCTGAGGGTGTTTCTTGCTCTTGTTTCTTCTCCCGAAAGCCATCCTTTAATTCTCTCCGTCCTCGTGATTTCGTTCTCAGCTTCCAGTGGTCCTGGGGGTGTGCGGACGGTTATCACCCAGCAGCACGAGGTAATAGTGAAGACGGTGTATCCGCATGTGGACACGCAGCTGCGCAGCACCTTGAATGAGCAGCTGGTGGCGCTGCTCGATTCTTACCTGGGCACCTACGTGGCCCAGCTGACCTCACTGAACCGGGCCAGCCAGCAGGAGCGATACAGAAGCTTGGAGATGGAGTACATGCAGAAACGGGCCGAGCTGCTGACGCCGCTCTGTAAGTCTCCCCTTTGGTGCCTCAAACACTCTCAATCTCCCATCGAGTTTATATTTTATATCTTTACATTTCATTTTACTACATTTCATTCTTATCTTCTTCTTTTTATTTTTGTATTCTATTTTATTGTTAATAGGTTGGACACTGCAAATACATTTCACTGCATGTCGTACTCTGTGTGATTGTGTATGTGACGAATAAAGAATTTGAATTTGAGACACTGGACATTTGGACCCAGTAGCTGGCACTGGAGCTGATGGTCAGATCTCTTTCCTGTCCTGTCTGGCCTCAGTGGAGTTGGGTCAGTACCAGTGGGTGGCAGTCCTAGCAGAGAAGTACTGCGACTTCGACATCCTGGTGCAGATGTGCGAGCAGACTGACAACCAGAGCCGGCTACAGCGCTACATGACCAAGTTCGCACACCAGGTACACTGCCTTCACGCCATATTTAAACAAAAAAGCTGTTTTTTCTTTTACCTAGTGTATAGTTATTACCAGTATTTAGCAGACTCGCTATTCAAAGCGGTTTCATGCCGACGATAAATTCACAATTCATATTGCCGAGAACGAGAAGGAAAATTTCAATCGATGCTTTTTAGTAATCGAGTTTAATCGGGTATTCCTGACAGCTCTAGTTTTAAGTCATATTTATGCAAGAATGTGGAAAATTCTGAAGGGTTCACTAACTTTCAGGCACCACTGTACATTGAATTGAACTCATTCTGTTTGCTCCTTGTGTCACAGACTTGCTGTTCGTTCTGTTTTGCAGAACTTTGCAGATTTTCTCTTCCGCTGGTACATGGAAAAGGGCAAACGGGGGAAGTTGCTGTCGCAGCCCGTGGCTCAGCATCAGCAGCTGGCGAGTTTCCTGCAGGCCCATGAGCACCTTAGCTGGCTGCACGAGATAAACATTGACGACTTCCAGAAGGTAGGTCTGCACCATGCACAGCCGGTCAACCTGCGGTACTGCGCAGAAAGACTGCGCAGAAAGAAGCTCAGCTCAACCTGTCATTATTGATTAACGTTCTGAGTGTTTTGTTCTTTCTGAAGGTCTTTTGGAGAGAGACTGCCTTGCTGTGTAAATGGTCAAATGCCTTCTTACTGTAGGACCTTCTGACAGCTGGCCCTGCTGGACCTTCTGCTGCCTGCTAGGCCTGTAACATCCAGCAGTCTGGCTGCTAATGAAGTCCTCTCTCTCCCCTGTAGGCTCACCGCACTCTGTATGGACTCGCCAATGCAGAGACACGATACTTTGCCAAAAAGAAGACCCTGCTGGCCCTCAGCAAGCTCGCAGCCCTCACCTCCGATTATTCAGAGGCAGTGTTACAGCGAAAGTTGGATGGTAAGTTGGAACAACAATCCACTTAATTTAAATTCCAGAAAGAGTTTGCATATCCTAACTCAGAAATGCATGCGCAGCTCATCCATAAAGCAGGTGTAAATTGTGAACCCTTTTCCCCTTGTAGGTAAACACAAGCTTTTTTCCGCTGCACTGTCGCCCCCTAGCTAATGCCTGACATGCCTGCAGTGTGAAGCTTATCCAGTGCGTCACGCTAACGCTGCGTCTCCCCACACTGTCGCCCCCTAGCTAATGTCAGTGATGGTGCAGTGTGTAGCTTATCCAGTGCGTCACGCTAACGCTGCGTCTCCCCACACTGTCGCCCCCTAGCTAATGTCAGTGATGGTGCAGTGTGTAGCTTATTCAGTACGGCACGCTAACGCCGTGTCTCCCTGCAGATATGGTGGAGCAGGAGCGCTTCCTTCTCCACCAGGAGACTCTGCCCAAGCAGCTGCTGGAGGAGAAGCGGCTCAATCCGGACACCATGCCGTTGCTGAGCCCCCACAACCTCGTCAGCGTGAGCATCGGGCTCCCTGCCCCCCCGCCCCTTCGGCCGCTCCACTTCTGCCGTCTCTTACTGTTAAAACGCTGATGTACCTGCCATCATCTATAGGGTGCTGGACCCTCACACATGATATCGGAGCAGTGAGCTGTGATGCAAAAGTAGTCGTAGTTTTCTCAGGCAGTTGCAGTATTGCAGTATGTGCTTACAATACATTTACATTACATTGACATTTTAGAATTTGATTTGTTTAGCAGATGCTTCTCCAAAGCCACGTATATTTTTTCGAGAAAGCACGGTCAGGAGAAGCAGAGCTGCCCTTGGCATCATACACTTAATGAGCTATTTTGCATATCTTTTGATATATAGAGTACAGTGGTGGGTAGAGTACTGCATGTTTCTTAGAGCCATGAAAAGTGCCAGACTAATTTGAGCCTTCTTTCCGTAGCTGTATATCTGTGATGACAACAGGAGAGCTAATGAGTACGACTTCAAGAAGGCCCTGGATCTGCTGGACTACATCGACAAGGTAGCGCTCCGACCGGGATCTCCGTCTCGGGCTTGTTTCCTCTGAGGATTTCTTTTTTTTGTTTATTCATGGCTAGCTTGTCAAATAATTGTGAATAAATAGGAACGGGTGTGTGATTAATCTACAATGCACCTCTGTATGTTCCACAGTAGATTTATACATGGAACATTGTCTTTATTGCAGGATGATGCAGTGGACATTCAGAGCCTGAAGTGTGAAATCTTCTGCAAGGCTCTGAAGAGGGACGAGTATGTCTTTTTTTTTTTTTATCTAAATGGACTGTATAAATGTGTGGTTATTTACATGTCAGCCACATGTAAAACAGGATGGAGGACAGTTTTGTTAGTACTATCCTCTGATCCTTTTTTGGCCCATTCTGCATAGCTGGTCCTCTGTTGACGGGGCTGATGACCCAGTAGAAGCAGCTAAAGACAGTATCTTTGTGAAGGTTCTGCAGAAGCTTATTCAGGAAGGTGAGGGCAGCTGTGCTAATTCATATGGGTTTTCCACAATTCTAAATTCTTTTGTGTTAATAAAAATAAGCTGTGCTTTAGCAGTAATTTTTCCCTGTCTCCTCCAAGGTGTTCCTCTACAGGGTTATCTTCCTGACGTCCAAGATCTGCTTCAGGCTGAGGAGCTGGAGGGGTTGAGGTCCAAACCCTATTTTGAGTTCCTTCTGCGTGCAAACTATGAACATTATCTTCAGGTTCAAATGTAATATGACCCACGAAACATTTATCTGATCCTTCATTTATATGTTTTTTAAATTAAAATAGTTGAATAATAAAGAGCCCTTTTTCCAAATGATTCTCCCCAGCCTGCTTTGTCACACCTAAACAATGTAGCTAAAAACGGTCTACTTGGAGCTAGAGGTGCACTGATCCGATATTCGGGATTGGTATCGGTACCAATTCATACTTAATTAGACAGATCAGGTATTGCCTATATGTAACCGATCCATGTCTGATACTTATTTAGTTTTCAGCAGTCTCTAAAAAGATAGCTCCTACTTCGTGTTAAACATTTGTACAATCAATCTCACAACAGCTCTTTCCCATTTTAGATTTAGAATTTAAGCTGAACGCTACTGCTGCCAATCCGTTTTCTTTGCCACTTAATAGGTATGAGTGCTGTGACTTCCACCTGCTGTGATGTCACATGCATTCACTTTGCAGTAGGAGGAGCATAAGAACATTCAATTAGAAGGGTAATGATCTGGAAGTATTTTACGTAATGGATGATTTGAGAGTCGCTATCTTGGGCTGTTTCGCACACTCGCTGCAGCTTGTGATACACGAGGGGCTGCGATCACAGCGAAGTGTTAGTGATGCCGTTGCCAGTGGCATCACTAACAGTCCCACCGAATCACCCCCTTCACATGGTAGTGGGGTTTCTGGGGCAGTTGCACCTGGTACGGTCTTCCATGGTAAATAAGTCCTTGATGAGCAGCCAGACAAAGTGCGATTCAAACAACCCTCATGAAGAAAAATGACCGGTAACCGGAACCAAGAAACCCAGCAGTGTCTCTATTTCCTGTGGAGGTTGAGGAGAGTGCACTGGCTCGGTACGGTACTATAGAGAGCACCCCGTGTAGCTGCATCGCGGCGACCCCGATATCTTTGCAAGAGAACAAAGGTCCAAGTCTTTAGAGTCCTGGTGCTCCCTGTATGGCTGTGAGACATGGACACTATCCAGTGATCTGAGATGAAGACTGGATTCCTTCAGTACTGTGTCTCTTCGGAGAATCCTAGGGTTCCGCTAGTTTGACTTTGTGTCAAGACATCTATGTAATTTGAAAGAAATCAGGGCCTTTACTACAGAAAATTAAGGGAACCAGAATTCATATAATTTAGCAATAAAGCGATTATAAACACTGTAAAATCAATTCAGTGATGTTTCCACAGAGGATCTCTGTCTCTAGCTGTCCCTGTCCCATCCCCGTCCCAAGTGACCAGCTGGGATTCACTATGCCAAGACCAAAATGTGCCAGGGTGCTTTTGCAGTCTCTGCTCCCTCTGACTTTGTTAAACCACCAAGTAAATATGCATCCGAAAAACAAACCAGCAATAAACTGACAATTTAATCAAAAATGATTTCCTGGACAGAGTGGATGATGAGAAATGATCTTCCAGCTGCTTTCTCTGGTCAGGGTCGTGGAGGAAGCCTTTGCCAGGCAGCACGGGGCAGCGGCTCACCCTAAGCAGCATACCAGTGTGTCACTGGTTTCACAATCAGTCAGACACTATGATAGGCCAATTTACCCAATTGCCTGTCTTTGAACTGCCCACTAGGAGGAGACCTATGCTCACATACAGTAGCAGAAGCAGGATTCAGCACTGGAGGTGTGAGCCAACATTCCACCCTAGATTATTACATATTTAAATACAGTCTTTGTCTAGAAAAGGGCACCAGGCACTAACTGTCAGGAGCAGTAAAAGGAGAGCTTGTCTGCCTCAGTTCACTGAGAGTGAACTGAAAATCTTAATGTATAATAAATCATAAAACAAACAAATCTTTATGTTTATTATCATTTATTATAATTAAAACACCCACACCATTCCCACAGTCACTAGTGTCAGAGACTGGCATTTGGGGGGGGGGAGACACAGGGGTGACACTGAGCACCGAGGGGGCTCTGCTAACAAGCTAATTGGGGCCCAGTTAGATTAGCTGGTTAGAGGTACTCAGCTGTGAGGATAAAGGGACAGGCAGGACAGAGGGAAGGGAAAACAGCGGGACTGGAGACAGAATGGGGAGCTCTGGAGCGGGGGGGCGCTTGTTCCTGTGGGCAGCAGAGGGCATAACCCTGGGTTTCTGTTCATTATATCGGCTTTGATTATGTTAATGTTAGTGTTTCTTTTCAGATTGATGCTAAATCTGTGTCTTGTGCTGATGAGCCTGATGAACATAGAAAGGATGATGGGAAGCCAGTTGCAGGGTTTCTGAGAGGTAGTAAATGAAATCAGACAAAATTAAGGCCCTTGAAAGGTATTAAAAGGTAGTAAATGGAATTTGACTTCGTAGTAAAATTTTCATCATCCACCTCAATATATTATGAGTTTCCCATTTGTCTACGTGTTTTAACTTCATCTAATTAAAAAATATATAATATACGTGCTAACAGGACCTGAGTTGGAATTAATAGCCTATCAGAGTGACGCTGATGCCCTTTCTCCGCCTTTTACCTCAGTTGAGCCAGGGTGATCTATAACGTGTTGTTATTAGGAGAGCCTCTGAAATTACCTAGTAGCTACTTCGCGGTGAAATCGGGAAATGTAAGTTTTCTAAAAGTTGGCTTGATAACCCGTCATTTAAAGACTGGCTTAAGCCGGTCATGGAGAATGACCGGAAAGCATTCTGCAGTATATGCAAAAAAAACTCTAAATCTAACCTGGAACGGCGTTTCCGCGATCAAATCTCACCGAGAATCCGCCAGTCATCAGTAGCGGATATGCGTGCGCGGGGAGCAGTTCCCTATTTCGTTGTTCGGTGATATTTCACGGACCGGTGGCTTGTACTACGAAGGGGGTTTAACCAAATCAGATTTAATCCGCAGTTAATTTGCGAACGCGGGGTTGACAAAATCAGGTTGTCTCAATCGGTGCTAATCAGTACTACAACGCCAGTTAAGTTGATTTGTTACATCGGTGTTAATTGCATTGGAGTTTGTGCGCGTTCACATAAATGGAGCATGTTCGGAAGCGCAAGTCTCCGTTTGACTCATGGCGCCATCTCCGTGTTTCACGGAGGAAGACTGCATGCTAATTATGCAAGATTATGAGGAGCTTATATCAACACTGCAAAGAAAGTCCGATACCACTGCAGACAGGCTTGTTGGCAACGTATTGCCGACCGAGTAAATACATAAGTACATTTTCATGGTCATAAAACGTGGTATAAAATATTTCACGACCCAGTATTAGACTATGAAGTGTTTTCTGAAAAGAATTGAAAAACAGTTAATAAATACAGAGGTTCACAGATGCGACACAATTCAGAAATCACCTATTATTTGCTATTAAGTAATGTAATGCTCCCTAAAGTTCCATTACTGCAATGTTACTCCTAATCTAAACCTAATGTTAATAACTTAACTGATCAGATTTCAAATGCAATTGTAGTGGAAAGCGTACGTGGTAGTCAAGATGAAATATAAAAACATCATGTAAAGTGGTAGGGCTATGTATTTATATTTCTACTCATGAAAGATTTGTTGTGTCTAGCCTCCACTTAATAGCGTGTTTCTATGTTTTACAGCTAATAAGAAAAAGGTGTCTGTTAAAATCAGTGTTAATTTTGTTAACGAAAAATTTTCGTTATCGTCAACGACCTTTATTTTCAGACTAAAACGAGACAATAACTAAATAAAAATGATTTCGCGAGGCCTAAGACTATGAGGAAGTGTATTGACACTTCCGTCAACAAATAAAAACGAGACGAAAATGTTTGCCGGAGACGAGATACAATCAGAACTAATGTTGTTCGCGTAAGGCAGGGGTATTCAACTAAAATTTAAAGAGGTCCAGTTAGAGAATATTTCTTGAAGCAAAGGTCCGGAAGATCGTAATGTACTATTTAGTGTGATATATATTTAAGTAGCCTGTTAGTTATATTAACATTGCATGTAATCAATACCTGACTGTGAAATCAAATTAATTCAGTACAATTCAAAAAACTTTTGACAATATTTGTCACGTGACATAGAGCTGAATATATATGTATGGCTTCCGATATGTATGTTTTTTCATTTACTAGTTTTAAAAGCACATTTTAAAAGTAGGGCTGCATTTCAAAATGGGATAAAATAAAATGTGAAAATTGTGCATGTTTGAATAAAGTGTTTAACTTAAACCATAAAATCCTAATACAATCGTTTTTATGTCATATATTTTAGTGTTCATGAATTTAAGTATTGGTTTCGATAATCCCACACCGGTAATAAAATTAAAGTCTGGTTTTAATATTGTAGCGTCTTTTGCCTTTCGCCGAAAGACACCAGGAATAACTGGAGTCCACAACAGGAACTTGCAGGAACGACTCCTCCAGAGCGGCAGCTGGGAGGCTCTTTATTTAGTACACCAGTTACAGGAGCAGCGTAGTTCTGACAAGAACACGCATGCGCATAACTAGTCAGCACGCTCACACACTCGCCCTCACACGTGGCCGAACGGCCGGACGAGACCCGATTCAAACAACGTCTCGGTAACGGTGGATCCACCAAACACAACCGAAACACTCCCAATATTCCCCAACAATACAGCACAACATGTAATAACCTTAGAACGAACTTAACAAGGGTAAACACACATACTGTAATAAACACTTGAACTTAACACTAAACACACACTATATGCCCCGGTGCACTATGGGAGAACCGCCTACACCTGGAAACGTCGCTACACTGCCCCCACCTAAGCTGTAACTGTCCCCAGGCACCTAAGCTGGTAGTCTCTGAAGTGCGGCGGAAGACGGCGCAGACGGTGAGAGCGGCGTGGAGGGCTACGCATTGTGAGAGAATCCTTGGGCTCTCCTCCTTCCCATGAGCTCTGGGTATTCTGAGCACGTGGCTGGTAGGGTGCCAAACGGTCCCGGTGAAGCACGACCACCCTGTTCCGTTCCGTCAACCGCAGTTTTTCTAGGACCGTCCATGGCCTAACCCACTGTGGCATCAGTTTCGGTGACAGTCCTTTCTTCCGAATGGGGCAGTATACCCATACATTCTCTCCCACTCCGAAGTCCCTGCCACGGGTGTGCACGTCGTATGTCCGCCGCTGCTTAATCCCAGCATTCGTCAGAGCCCGTCGAGCCAGCTCGTGCGCACAGTGTAGTCTTTCCCGCAAGTGGAAGTTGTACTCCATGCCTGGCTTCTGCGGTCGCTCGGCCTCAGGTGGAGGCCCAAACATGAGGTCCACTGGGGTACGGAGTTCACGGCCAAACATGAGCGCAGCAGGGCTGAGTTGCGTCGACTCTTGCACCGCGGTCCGGTACGCCCACAAGACCAAGGGGAGGTGTTCATCCCAGTCCCGCTGTCGCTGACTCGTAAGCACCGCGAGCTGTGTGGCCAAGGTCCGGTTGAACCGCTCCACCAGCCCGTCGCTCTGCGGGTGAAGTGGCGTGGTGCGGGTCTTCTTAATTCCCAGACGCGCACAAACGGCAACGAACACCTCCGCCTCAAAGTTCCGCCCTTGGTCGCTGTGGAGCTCCTCCGGGGCCCAAAACCGGCAGAACATCTCGTCCACAAGCACCCTTGCCGTCGTCATGGCACTCTGATCGGTCACCGCGTATGCCTCTGGCCACTTCGTGAAGTAATCCATCGCGACCAAGACGTACCGGTTGCCCTTAGAGGAGAGCGGGAATGGGTCCAAAATGTCCACTCCCACACATTCCATGGGCGCCCCCACCCGATAGTCCTGCATGGGCGCATGTGAACGCTGTGAGGGCCCCTTTTTCGCCGTGCATATGTCACAGCGATGGACGAACAGTTCGCTGTCGGTGTGACAGTTCGGCCAATAAAATCGTTCCCGCAGCCGGTGCAATGTCTTATTGATGCCAAAATGTCCACACCCCACATGTCTGTGTACCAGCCCCAACACCTGCTCACGTAAGTTTCTGGGTACTAGGAGCTGTAGGATGTCCCCCCGTCCACTCGGGCGTTTCCAGCGGCGGTACAGCAGGCTCCCCTGGAGAGTGAGGACGGACCACTGCGAGTGCAGCGACTTTAACTCGGGGCTGCAGTCAGAAATGGCTTGGTAGTCTGGCCGTTGGCCGGCCTGCACCCACCCCCACACCTGGGACAGGATCGGGTCGCCCTCCTGCTCTGCTTGCAGTTGCTCCTCACTCAGCTGTGGTAGCATTCTCGGGGCGGGTGTGGTCACGCGTCGACATTCCTCCGCCGCCGGCCCTTGCCCCTCAGCTCGCTGGCAATACCGGCAGTGGTTCCCGATGCATGGCCGCCGTGACAGTGCGTCCACATTCCCATGTAGCCGCCCCGCTCTGTGCTGGATGGTGAACTTGTAGTCCTGGATCTGTTCTAACCACCGCGCTAGCTGTCCCTCAGGTTCCTTCAAGTTCAACAGCCAGGTCAACAAGGCATGATCGGTCCAAATCAAGAACGGTCAGCCGCATACATAGGGACGGAAATGCCGGAGAGCCGCCACGACGGCCAGCAGCTCACGGCGCGTGACGCAATAGTTCCGCTCGGCCAGCGAGAGCGTGCGGCTGAAATACGCTACCACCCGCTCGCCTTGCTCCCCGCTCTGAGGTAATACGGCCCCCAGTCCCACATTACTCGCATCCGTGTCTAGTATGAAAGCGCGCTTTGGGTCTGGGTAATCCAACACAGGGGCTGTGGCTAGCGAAGCCCTTAGCTGTGTAAACACGCGTTCAGAGTTAGTGTCCCACTTAAAAGCGCGGCTCTTTTTCGTCAGCTCGTGCAGCGGGCTAGCGATGGTAGCAAACCCAGGAAACTCCGCAGCTGCTGTACATTCTCCGGCGTGGGCCAGTCCGTTACCGTGGCCACTTTTGACGGGTCAGTCGCAACTGCATCCGCGCTAATCACGTGTCCCAAGAAAACAGTCTCACGCGGAACAGGTGGCACTTCCTGGGGTGAAGCCGCAGGTTCGCCTTACGGATCGCCAAAAACACTTCCTTAAGGTTCGCCAGAGTGCTGTTAAAGTCCACCGCATGCACCAGCAGATTGTCCAAGTAGATTACGCACTTTGTCCTTGGAATATCCCCCAGAACCCTCTCCATCAGTCTCTCGAACGTGGCAGGAGCGTTGCACAGCCCGAATGGC